>JADOBS010303914.1:0-35365 GCA_015708375.1 Cydonia oblonga | reverse complement strand
CCAGTAGAGATTCGGGGCATTTAAGGGAGATAAAAAGATCTCAACTGCTGATTTATGTTAGGTGGACAATTGAAATGGGTTAATAGTGTCCGTAAAATTTAAAATGAGTGGTCCGGATCTCTGGTCCGTCAGCTCCCGACACAAACAACTAGTTTAATCACTAGAATTTTGGTGAATGGGAATTATTTACTTTATTACTACCAGGCAATATAAATTATATAATAGCTAGTTGTTTATCATTTGGTGTTTGTGGCAAAATTCTTCCAATAAATTATTCAATTTTATTAATTTGAGTTTATTTGGTTCTTATCAAGTGAGAACAAACTCTAATGCTAAAATGCGTTGTATTTGGTCTGAGAAATCAAATCAAGGAAGAGTTTTGGCATTCGGTCTGGGACATCAAACAGTCCCACATCGAGCAACGCAGAGATGTAGAGACGAGACCGACGTATAAAAGAGGAACGAGAGGCACGGAGCAACTTACTTACCTGGACGGGGTCAATGGGCGATCAAGAAGGCTCATGGCCTAGGCTGGTGACCTCCATTGCACTTAGGAGGGGTGCCTTCTTATGGTCTCCTCAACGTAGGAGAGCCAACGTCATAATTTGTTGCTGTGGGGGCCTGCGTTCGCGCGGCCCCTTCATCAATTCAGTTTTGAATTTTTTAATGATAGAAGTCAAAATAAATAGTAAAATGAATCGTATGAGAATTGATTTTTTAGTGTAAAAATATAGTTTTTTGTTAAAGTGAATTGTATTGAGAGTTTTTTGTTAAAGTTTTCTTGTTTCTAATGGTTTTGGTATGTTATGTCTTAATTCGTTTTACTTAGGCGGCACAGTTCAAAAATAATTACTCCGTTATCTTTAATGAAATATGCAGACCGTTAGTCAAACCTTCACAAACTAACGGGCCATATTCTCTATGAAGGCACTAAAAGCCTAAAATCAATAGGCCCTCGGGCTCATTTCATTGCAAACGGTCCAAGTCGATGGTCACGCGACGTGCATAAATTACCTGGATAATAATTGGCTTGCCTATCAAACTCTTAGCATAACAAGATTCTCCGAAGCACAATCCATGAATCTTAAAGGAATATTCCTCCGCCGGTCTGCCGACTAGGTAACACTCTCTTAACAAGTACAATGAACTCGAACGCTAGCGTTAACTCCTTAGTTCTTTATAAATAGCCCGTAGTGGGTGACCTATAACCTGATTGGTCCAACAAGCCCAGAAAGCTTGGTGTTCGACCGCCACCTTCCCCCACCTCCACCTGCATGCAGGAGCACGGCTGGAGTTCTTCAAACACCTCTGGATCGACTCGCTGAACCACGTCTTCACCGACAATGATGCCGGTGAGATTGAGGTAGTAATGTGGATGCTCCGGCCACTTGCATTCTAGTTCCAATCCTCTTCGTGAATCAAATTAGTTTAGAATATCATTATCAACTAGTCAAATGAAAAACACAATTTTACTCTCAACGTCATGGAAAATCGAAGAATAAACCAAATAAAATGACCAGTGTAGTGAAAAGTCTTGAATAATATAACAAAGCCGAGCTACTGACAATGGCAAGTGCCCCAGCGTTGAAAAAATTACACTTCCACGCAATTTCTAATCAAATTTCATCTGCCTCCGTTCTTTCACTACAATTTATTATTTGTATAAACAAATGTCGAGACGATCTGGTTTGATCAAGCAGAAAAGGAACATCAAGAAGGCTAAACCCTAACCAAAATTAATCAAAGGCTCCAAAACTGCAAAATCGATTCTTCGAGCTCTCGGCATCTCTCCATACTCATGACGGAAGCAAAGGCTTTCCTTGCTCTTTTATCCTTGGAACGCATCAATCCTTGCCGCAACACCTTCATAACAAATAATATAGAGACGCATAAACTTATCAATCTTAAAACCTATGCATATGGATCAAATAAGTAAGATTATCATTTCTGAGAAATAAAAAGAACTGCCCAAATCTTCATAAAAGAATGCAGGGCGGAAAGTATACCGTTTGTATCTCTTCTTGGATCCACATGGACAGAGCGCATTCCTACTGATTTGCCCACTCTTGGCCAAATTAGACTTGGCAAGGTCAAATGGCGTTGAACCCATCAATTTTTGCACCTGAGGAGCCGAAATTTAGAGTTAGCAATGATTTTTCTGTTTCAATTTCATGGAAATATCCAAAAAATAAAACTTTCATTTTCTAACCATAACTAATGGTCATTACCACTTGCTCTGTACACTAATCTAAATGGGAAACCGTGATACAGTTCATTTTTGACAAGTTACAAAAGCAATGTTTCCTACAGTCGTAAATCATTATCAGAATTTTGTGTTGTGTGGATGTTACAGGAAAAAAGTGTAGATAAACAAACCAAGGCCTCCATAAGCAATATGATTTAAACTTCCCCTTTAATCACCAAACCCCTCTCATTTTCCTCATCGGTGCCTACAACACGCACACACCCACATACATAAAACGAATTTAGTTCATCCAATGGAAGCAACTCGCATGCCTCCACTAGCTTATGAATTCATCTTGAAGGGAGCAATCACACACACACACACACACTTCAACTCGGCCATTGAAACTTGCCAATAAGCGGGCGGATAAAATCTGGCCTTAACAAGAAGTTTAGGTGCTTAGCCAACCAAAAGGATGCCACTGTACTATAAAGCCTTCACAAAGATAAGAAAACAAGCTAAGACATAGATAGCAAAAGCTATATAAGACATTCTGAAGTTAAGTACTAATTTCAGCACAGGGTAAATCAGTTTTACGAAGGTTGAAATCTGAGAAATAATACCTCATTAATGTTCTTTGGCATTGGTTTCCCTTCTTTCTTTAAATTCTCCATCTTCTTTTGCGCTTCTCTAGCCCATGTGAATTTTGCAAGAGCATTTTCAACATCAGCAATCGTGCATTTACAATGCTTTGCTGCTTCTTGTTTTTGAGCAACTTGGAGATTCTACAAAACAAAAGACCTAAAACTATAATCAAGAGACTTAACCAGACACAATCTACGCGCACATAAACCTAATATGAATCATTTTGAAATTCCAATAAGTAAATACTTTGGACTGCATCCTGTGAATAATGAAGTTTCCTTCAGCTTAATAGCTCATTTCTCTGTAGTGATTATATTGGCAGTTTAAGGAGGAAAAAGAACTCGAGTTTAAAGCATTTCCATAAAAGAAAGAGCGAGAGAAATTGGAAAAGAATATGGAAAAGGACAGCGGAATTAAAAAGATAGGCAAACAATCTCGTATGCAAGTCACAAATATTGGCATTAAATTTAAAACTATGTTGGATGGATTAGTTTATCTGAGAGATATCCAGATTCCCACAAAAACCAGAGGCAAACCAAGATTTTGTGTGAAACGGCACTTTTTCTTAAGAACATAGGAAATAGTGTTGTAGCCAATTGGACTATTACAAGACTTATTTTACGAGACCTGAACTTTACAAGCATAAGCACACAAGTATACACATTGCCAAATGGACCACATAGAGATTTCATCTGGGAAAAAAATAACAAGTAAAACATCAATTTAAAAGGGTAAAACCAACCTCTCCAGTGGAATCAAATCCTCCAAGATAGCGAATAATCGCTTCCTGCTTCTCGAAAGCATCGGCAAAAGTAGCTTCACTGCTTCTCCCCACAATGTATTGCTTGAACGCCCCGATTCTTCTAGCATTCTTCATCTCATCCGCAAATCCTATAATCAACCCAAGAAACAAACAAATAATTATCGTTAATGGCACCATGAATTTCCAACCAATCTCTCAAATTTACATAAAACTTAACTGAGTAAAGAAGTTAAACAAAACCCTGGAACCAAAAGCTCGAAAATTCTACATTTTTCTTCAAAATATCAAATAGGTTTTACAAAAAGCTCGAAACTTCAAGCACAAAAACTTGAAAACAAAATATTCAAATCTCAGAGATACCTGATCAGGAACAAAAAATAAATAAAAATAGAAAACGTGAAAACCAAAGTTGAAATTAAGGGACGCACGAAGCAGCGTGAACGAATCGGAGCTGGACTTTGCATCTTCCGGAGAGGTCTTGTTGCCGGTGAAGACCCCTTTGATCTTGTTCATCCATGAGTTATCCAGGTGCGTCGTGGAGGCGATCGGGCGGTGGAACGACGGAGCAGGGTTGCGGTCACCGTAACGGTAGCCGAAGAAAGATGACGGGAAGTTCGAGTTTTTGTTGCAGAATGTGGTGCTTATGATTCGCGAAGAGCGATGCATTCTCGAAAATGTTGCTCTTTTTGGTCTCTATTTCTCTTTGATTACGATTTAGGGTTTTAGTCTGCAGACTAGAGGTTTTGGGAACACACAGACGGGTAGAAGGAAATGCAAACGACGTCGTTAATACTTTCTATGATTTTAGTTAGCCCCCCAAAAAGTAAATATTTGCAATTTGCAACTTATTAGAAGAAACGTATCTAGTTGAAGTATCGTCATAACCGAGCGCGTCTAGGTTTAGAAGCGCCACAATGGCATAGTGGATATCGGTGGTTATTTGCAATCTGCAACTCATTAGAAGAAACGTACCTATTAGGTTGAAATATAGTTACAACCGAGAGTGACTAGGTTAAGAACCGACACAATAACATATAGCAGGTGTAGGTAAGTTATTTGCAACTTATTAGACGAAACGCACCTATTAAGTTGAAATATCGTCACAACCGAGCATGATTAGGTTAAGAACCAACGCAATGGCATAGCGGGCGTAGGCAAGTCATTATCGTGACTACGAAATTGCAAGAGAAAATTTAAGTTGACCAGAAATCATGCAACTTATTAAGCAACCGCTGAAGAAAGAATGAATGGCTTATATAAATTCAAAGAAAGTGTTATCAAAATCTTACAAGTTACACTTTTCCTATTCAAAAATACAAAGCAGGCCTCAGCCTCCTGCACAATCGATCAGCCGCTCACATCCCGTTTCTATAAATTAGGACGACGGGCAGTGACAAAAAAAGAATAAATTCTACAACTTTAAGCCTTCGTCCTCCTAAACTCGAACCAGATTTCGTAGTGGTTGAATAGCAAGCTGTCATGTGTGTGCTTTCCGACATACTCCAGGCCTAAATTTGTAAGCCGCTTTGTACATTCGTCTCCTCCCAACCGCGAACAGAATTTGATATTATGGGACACGAAGATTCGCCCGTCATAGGGTTTCAGTTTATTTGTCAATCTCTCCAATCCAACCCACACAAGCTTATCAGGCATATGAAGAAACACAGCACTAGCATAGATCAAGTCATAAACAACATCTGAACCAAATCTGCTGAAGTCCATGTTGTCGCCTTTCACAATCAAAGGGCGCTTGTGCAGAAGACCTTGGGAAGGAAGCTCGTATCTAAAGGCAGCCATTAGTGAGAGCTCATCTCTTTCAAGACAGTGGAAGTGTCCGGGATTAAGATAGCGAATGAAATGCAAACCGACTCGGAGGGTACCACAGCCAATCTCAAGTACAATTGAGTCGGGCTTCAGATGAGAGGACTGAGCGAGGAACTCAAAAACATCTCGCCCGCCTGCCCAAGGCTCACCGTAGTTACTGTGGTGCTCCTCAGTTAGGAGCTCACCAGGGCATGGGAGAGCAGTATGGTTTTCCGAATCAGGTCCTTCATAATGAGATATACCCTTGAACCTGAAAATTCAGAAACTATTGGTCAACTATTTGTACAAAACCATCCCTATATTCCCAGAATATGAAATGAATAATTTTCCGGTGTTTCTGTTGACCCGCAAACATTTGAATATGTGATAACGGCAGGCAGAGAAAACCACGCAGAGAGAAAGAGAAATCACCTAACCAACCAACCAAGTAAGAGAATACTCCAGTTTAAGAATCATCGAACAACAAAAATAATACAAAGAAGCGTCTACCGAAACAAAAGGAATAGAACAAATCACTTCAAAGTATATGATCTAGTCTAAATCCATGTTCTATAAATCTAGCCGATCATCAAACTTAACCTTTTCATTTCTCTCCAACCTAACCCTGTGATTTTACATAAACCAAACAGAGCCACAACAAGTACTTGCCCAACTCAGCATCGAAAAGATACATTGTAAAGAAAATGCAGAAACTTAAGCAACAAATTCGAGTTCAACGTCCACATAACTAAAGCAAATCGAAGTTTATAGCTGCGATCTCATGAAAATCGAAGTTTACTGATGTAATCTCATCTCCCCCACATCCTCAATTGCCACAAAAATCACGTGAACTGGTACTCAAAATTAAAGTGGACAGCTTTGAGTCCAAGATTATAGAGTTTACTAATTCACAATTGAATTCCCAAACCCCATGACAAAATCAATTGAAATCCCAATTCCCAATCCCACTGCACAAATCCAAGTCCCCATTTCTAATCATACAAATGTGCACATTATATTATAGAGGTACTTCTAGAGAGAGAGAGAGAGAGAGAGAGAGAGAGAGAGAATACTGACTCCAAGAGATCTAGAAGCTGCTGAGCTCTGGTGCGAGGGTTAATTCCCTTCCTCAACACGTTATCCTGCATATGCAACCCATTCACTCGGATCTGATCCTTCACCCACTCCACATCCTCCTTCGACGACCATATCGTCTCTCCTCCTCCTCCTCCGCCCTCCGCCACGCCGACACTCGGTCCACCGACATCGCCGACTCGCGCAATAGTAGCACTAGCAGCCCCACCGGCGTTGCGGCCGCCGCAAGTGCACGGCGACGAGAGAGAGTACAAGAGAAAGAAGAAGAAAACTGCGGCCACTGACGCCGTCAGAACCAGCGCCGGCACCGTTATCACTATCCCCTTGGGCGACGAATTTGACGGTGACGACCACAGAGCCATGTGGTGTGGATGCGTGTATTCGATTTTACGCTGAAGTCTTCATACATCCAAGACTCTGAATTTTAGGTCTGCAGAACGATTGGGATCGCGGGGCATTGATTTGGGAACGGCCTTAAGCGACGCCGTTTCACCAAGCCCAAGAGAGGAGACCTGTGTCGTTAGGGAGGATGTCGTTTTTGTGAGGAACGTGCCATTGCCTGCGGTGTCGCATGGAACATGGTTACATGGAGGTAACACGAGCCTTAATTCGAACAAAAATAATAGGTTTTGAGTCAATTTATTAAAGAATTGAGTTGTTAGCGGGTTATTCGTTAATCATCTAAAACACGACCTGTTAAATTAAAAAGTATGTCTTGAAAATGATATAAACACAACAAACACGACCTATTTATCAAGCCTAAATAGTGGATACGAAAATTCACAAATTATAATTGTAATAAAACATGGTTGTGGAGACTTTTTAAACAGGTAATAAACTGTGTTCAAATCACAATTTAGTAGGGATGATAATTCAAACCGTTAAATCTGAAAACCATGGATAACCGTCTAAATGAAACGGATTTAGGGATGAAAATTCGGTTATGTTGCGGATATGGGAAAAAAGCGGAAATATTATTTGGTTATGGTTTTGGATATGTTTATAGGGGTTACCGATCTATATCAGTCCTCAAAACCGACCATAATAATACATATAATATATATGTATATTAACCGAAACCATTACCTTGAGAATTACAAAAAGTTGCATTTTGTGAGAAAGTTCAAAAGTTTGAATCAAAACCAATAAGAATTCAATAGTGCTTATGAAAGAGACCAAACTAAGCCAACATCACCAATGTATCTATTATATTATAATGACAAAATTAGTATCTATTATATTATAATGCGTCAATTGAACGAATATATTTTTGGTATCGACGAAGATGGATATAATCGTTAACCAATAAGGAATTTGTTACCTGTTGGGTATGGTTATGGATAATCTCCAACAATTAATTTACGGTTATAGATATAATTAATTTTCGTGGTTATGGGGATGGATATAATATTTTCATCTTCAAACCGAACCGTTGCCATCCCTACGATTTAGTGTCATTTTTCTTACATTTTTATCACTCTAAAAGGGCCTTAACCAGTGATTTGGGTTTTTTTTTCTTTCTTGTTTCTCAAGCATAAGGTTTATTCGTCTCATTGAGCGACCTTGACCCTTCCTACTATTTTGAGGGCATATGCGGTTTTCAAATTTTGCCTCAATTTTGTATCGCTCTTGCATCAATGAAACAATGTTCTTACTAGCACTACAAATTGTGCTGGTTGAAAATTGTCATCTTCACATTTTTGTTTCACAAGTGAACGGTTGAGATTTAACTAAATGACCCTTTTTTTTGTGAAAATAACGATGAAATGTGTAAAAAGAAGCTACATAATTCCGTTAACAATTTAACTTAGGAGTGTGCTATCCACACATCCCATTTTACTTCTCACACACCCCTTGATAATTTATGTTCGTTGATCTTCTTCAATTCATCCGATCCGACAACTGAAAATTAAAAAGGTGTGTAAGAAGTAAAATGAAGTGCGTAGATATCACACCCTTTTAACTTAACATAAATCAGCAACCTTAATCAGATCAGTTTACTACCAAGGGATCGTGTAAACAAATAATTAACAGATCCCAGTTAAGTTTGAAGTTCAAACTTTGAACCACCCCACACGACACTCAGCTGCAAAACTCTTGCAGAACAAACTCAAACTATCAAGTATATGACCCTCGAAAACAATCTGAAAACAACCCGAAAACACGAACACTCATCTTATTCTTGCTATACCACATTATCTTAATCTTACTCACACTCAAACTGTTAGATTAGATCAGACATCCTTCTTCTATGACGACTAAGCACAGTTCTCAAGTTTGGATCGGACGAAGTGACCAACTTGCTTCGTGTCTTGGATGATTCCGAGCCATTGCACTTCGGGCTTTCTGCAGGTAAAGTATCCGCTGCTTCCTGCGCATATCGCGATTTCCTACTCGAGTTTTGTAAAATTGCTTTGATTTGAGGGTCTGAGTAACTCATTGACTGTGAAGCTGTAAATTGGATTGAACTTCTCGCCACGGATCTCAAACTTCTTGCTTTAGCGGCAGTTTCTCTTTCTGCTGAGCTTTGCCTTTGTCGACTGGCTGCAGTGGAAGTCATGAACCGAGGCAAAGAATTTGAAATGTTTCCTCTGCTTCCTTTCTCTGGCTTTCGAGGCGTTTCTATAACTTCCCTCGAAACTTCTTTGGGACTAATGGGGGCCTTCTCATCTTTCAAATGTCTATACGTGGCTGCAAAGAGGTTTATATTTTCTCGTAGCAGCAAATCGACCTTTTGTATCTGATTTTTAACTTGACGGCACTCTTCTTCAGCTTCTCTCATGTCTTCTTCGAGTTCCTTCACCCTTTTTTCCCTGTGCCTCTTCAAGTCCTGAAAAAATAGTATGTTCAGAAAATATACAGCCGAGAAAACCGAAAGTTACAAAGAAATTAGAGAGAGGTACCTCTGATAATTCCCTGTTACACTCTATAGCTCTAGCTCTCTTGGCGAAACTCAAAGAACAAATCGTCTCCCCAACATCTTCTTCACAGGGGCTGACATGCACAAGCATCAAAACCTTTGAACCGTGACCTAAAGCATATCGGATTACAAAACAAATGTTAAGCACTTTCAAGTCCAGATGATGAAGGGGGTGCGTAAATCATGGAACCCTGCTCACGATAGCAATTGAGTGCACAAACGCAATGATTTGTCGTGGGGTCATTGCCATTGTTGAGAACTCGATTAGAATTACGTGAGAAGTTTATGTACCGTCAAATTAAATAACTTCGAATAGCCTTTGATGTGTAAAGAAATTCAGTTCCATAACAAAATTTGAAGAATGCGGATCTACCTAAGGAGTCTTTCAGGATTTGTGTCAGCTTGCTGTTCCTGCAACCGAAAAGTTGAAGTGCATCAGATTCTTGCTGAATCAGTAAGCAAAGAGAAAAGCTCAGAAGGCCCAAGGGAAAAAGAAAAGGGAAAAGGGAATAAGGAAATTAAAGCTGACAGTTGATACCAACTAACTTACCTGTAAGGCACATGGCCTCGCTTCCTTCGTAGAGCAGCAATGACATCACCCAAAGCGGAAAGAGAAAGGTTTATGGCCCTTCCCTCATCAAGTGTAAGTCCAGTTGCCCCCGTTTTAAGCAACCGTTCGCTTCCTCCAAGATCAACCATCCACAGTTTACCCACTTCCCTTTCAGCTTCCAGAGCATCCCCATTCCGAAATATGGTTATCCTTGTTAAGCTAGATATATGAAGCTAAAAACATAACGTAATTATCGACCAAAATAATCCAATGAAAAATTTGGAAAAATGTAAGTAGACCTGGAACCCACCAGTGAGACCTGCTAGACGCCTCATTGACATTCGTCCAAGAAGTTGATCTAACTCGCCTCCCCCGATTATACCACCACCTAGCTTTAGCAAAATCGACAATTTGGACTTGTGTAAGGCCCTCAATTTCCACCGTTCCCCTCGGATCTGTTTGAATGTTGAGATTGCTGTAGTAGAGTTGGCCAAAGTGAAGTAAGCAGTCTAACAAATGGCCTGAAATTGTCGCACCAGGGCACTAAACAAACGGATGCTTACCATCTTGTTACAGTTTCGTATGTTCTGTTGGCGGGTTTTGGGGACAGTAGATCTCTGAGATTGCCCATGTAAACTTCCAACATGCTCATCGAAAAGGAAACAGAGGACGAGCTATCCAAGGAGGCTTGACAGAAAAGCTCCTTGAGAGCTCGAGGAATTATCCCCGGCTCCTCACTGGTTCCATCCTGCATATCCATTTAACTTCATCATTTTACGCACATTTGGAACGAAAATGCACCAAACAACCCAACACAAATGCAACAACAAAAGCTTGATCGAAGTTTCGATCACTAACCATGGTAAATGTCTTGCCCGTGCCGGTTTGACCGTGAGCAAAAATACACACATTGTGGCCATCAAGTGCAGATCTGAGAATTGGTTCCACCTCAGCAAACACATCTTCTGCAGAATTCGGAAATCCGAACATCATTTAAACTATTATACAAGACTTTAATTTCCCGATGTGCGATTCACACTCTCAACACTACGAACCGAAACAATTAACAAAAAAAATCAAACTTGTAAAACACGCATTCCTTTAATTTCTAACACTAACCTTGGCTGGTTTCTTGTGGAAAAACCTTGTCAAAATCAAATTCTTTTCTTGTTCCAGCTGTCTTCACCGCAATCTTCTCCGATGCGGCCGAAATGGGTTCCCGGATTCTTCTCCTGTCGATCGTTAGGAACGGTCGGACCCGACAGAACACTCGAATACTACCTGAAAACTCGCTTCACTTGATACAACAAAACAAAGAAAGAAAAAACATTTCGGAGAAATTTATGATTGATCTGATTGTGACCCAACATTACCTTTGATGTCTATAATCTTGTTCAAAGATTCTCTCCTCTTCCCGTCCAAGAACTTCTGCTTCTGCTTCAACTGTGCAATCTCTCCTACAAAACCCAATCGAAAAAGATTATAACTTTTGCCTGATCAAGCAAGCACTTGTGCTCGTAAGCGCTTTTAGCCGCTCCAGAAGCACTACTTCCTAAACGAGCTTACTCGAAACTGAAAATTTTCAAAAACTTTACCTTCAAGATTTGATATCGACTGCTGAAGCTCATTCTTTTCGTGCTCGGGGACGACATTGACGTCCGTACAGATGGTGGGAAGAGGAGGAGGAGAATCCGAAAAGTCAATCGATGGCAACCCATCGGTGGAATCTGGACCGTTAGAAGATTCCATCGGAGACGACGATGATTGGAAGGACTCGTTCACATTAACCGAAAGCAACGAGATCTGCTCATTTCATCCAGCTGAAATCAACATTTTTCCCACAACAGAACGACAACAACAGCTGACCCTTCGAAGAGAGAGAAAAAGCACTTCTGAGTTCTGAGAAAGCACTTAAGTCAAGTACGAGAATTTGTAGGACCAATCTTGTAAACAATGAATGTAGAAACAACTGAAAGCCGATGTAAATTAAAGAACTTTCATAAATAAGAGCACTTCCTTCCTCCAACTTCTTCTCAAGTACAAGTACAAGAAAAAAGGTATTTAAACAGAAAAAGAAGCAGTAATTTGATAATCTTAATTAAAAAAAAGGGAAGAAAATAGTAAAAATTTAGATTTCAAGAACCCAGGAAAGTTACCTCAATGATTAAACAATCTAACGACCCTGGTTGGCAGGTGAGGGTTTTTGTCACAATAAAATATAGTAAAATAAAAATAAATAAAAAAATAAACATTAAAGAAAACATGTGTTTTTAAGTTTCTGTTTGGGTGGTCAAGATCTAAAACTGTATTGTAAAAGCAGTTTCTTTTTTTTTTTTTTTGCTTCTGTTTTTTTCAGAGATGGGGGCAGGGGACAGGACAGAGGAGCGTGTGGAGCGGAGGGGGGAAAAGTCAAGTGCTTTGCTTCTACTATATTCACTTCCCACCAATTCTATTGTTTGGTGGTTGTTTACACATACCCCACCAAACCTTTAACAATACCCCACCAAACCTTAACCACTCAACAACGGGTTGGGATGCACTTTGTGTTTCTGTGTTTGTAGACTGCAGATTTGGAGATCCGTATCACTGAATTTCAATTGTATGACCTTTTATTACTTCATCTCACTTGTCCATATAATAAAAATTCAAACTTTAATGGTTCAGATCTCTTTTTCTTTCTCTTAAACGGTTTAGATCTCTCGATCCGAGAACTTTGAAAACATAGATCCGAAGTGGATCTCATTCCTCCACCACTATCCTCCTTCCATCATCCTACTAAATTTCACAACTTTTCTCTCTTGACGCTTGTTCTGATGTTACAACATTGTTTTGATGTGGCTTCTCGACTTTGAATTTGATTATCAGTCATGCTAATATTTTAAGATGTGTCAATTTACTTCTATTAATTAAATGGGTCAAAACAACCGTTAATCTGACATCATATCGACCAACTTAACTGGTTTAATTTGAAAGTTTATAGGACAAATCAAAATAGTGCAACGAGCTTCAAATAACAGTGGATATCACATCCGATGACACGTTTTTAGTGCATGAGATCGAATGAAAGAATAATGAGTCGCAAGTTGCTTTTTAATTAACTGTGACTCGGAAGGTGAAGTTGAGTATTCACCCTACAACAAATTACCAATAAGAGGTAAATCCATGCAAGGTTTAATAATTTTTCGATGTATCACACTTTCTACAAAACGCCTCACTTATGGCGCCATTCAAACCTTACACATTGCATATTGAGTGATATAAGAGCACATGAGTTGTTAAGCCCAACATAAAAATTAACATACTTTGATACCACGACAAAAAATAAGATTCCATCGTAAAACTAATTGGTTACTGCACTTTCAGGTTGTAATTCATAACTTCAACCCATTGTAGCATAGACGAAATATTGAACATAAGCATAGTAATGTGTACTGGTTTATAAAAACTAGACCAACCAAAAGGGGCCCAACTTACAGAAGCAGCTGCTCATACAAACATCATTAGCTCGGACCTGGTATATACATTATGATCCTCGTCCTCGAGCAAAGGGTACGACGCGACGACAGCATCTTGAGCTCCGATATACAGCGAGTTGTAAATCTTTCCGTACACCTCTCTAACCTTCTTAGCAGGATGGAACAGCCCCCGGAGAGCAGCACCTAACGCCACTCTCATCCCTTCAATCGCTTCCATGATAGCATTGATAACGTGCGGGGATGTCTCGACTATGTTTGGCCGGACGTAGTTCAGCAAGTGGACTAATGCGTCCTCGCATCCCAATCCTGCTACTTCTAGAGCCATGTGCTTGACAGCAGAAGCTGCAGTTTGCCCGTGAACGATATCTCTTTCCATGAGGGCATCCTCGAGCAACGGGGTCACTGCGTAGATGTAGTCTTTCCCCATCTCACCAATGTACTCGAACAAGAAAGAGAGGGATTTCAAAACACCATTCTGCACATTAAGCTCCGGAACTCGATACTCGTTCATTAGTGCTGGAAGTACTGTAAAAGGAGAACAGGTTTCAGCTACTATCGCAATTGCCACGGTGGTGCAAACACGGTTCTAACGCAAGGACATCTTGTGTGCCAATGGTTTTAGCAATGTACCGAAAAGTGTTGACAGTAGCACGCCGGATACCATTCTTATGAGCCTTAAGCATCTCAAGAAGTTCAAAACAGATCCTCATCCGCTCCCTTGCTCAAACAAACTCAGCACCGCGATCAGCAACACGACCAACAAGGTCAATACAGTTCTCCTGGACTTTCTCGTGCCTATTTTTCAACATTGGAGTCATATAGTAGGTGTCATCCTTGTCATACCAAGAGCGTTCACAATTTCCTTCAGCGCTTCCAGAATTGATCCAAGAACTTCTAGGTACTCTTCTCCCGAATATTCATACAAGACGACACCAAGATGACCCATCAGTTGCTCCTCTTGGCACTGCTTCATGACAACAGCAGTTCTCGAAATAAGATCGGTAGCTTGTGTCTGACTTTGCACCCTTGTTATTCAAGCGCCACTTAGTGTTACGACAAATCGAAGGAAGGTAAGTTTTCACCATCAGCCCAAGAGAATTCACAACTGCACCAAATCCATTAAGCATCACATTTAACATCGTCACTGGTCTGCTCTTGGAAAGCATAAGGGATACCGTCAATGAGAAGCTCATCCAACCGAGCTATCAATGTCAGATGCACCAAGGTTCACAACCACCTTCTCGATTGTCTCCATAACCATTCTCCTATACAGTTCACTCTCGTCTTTGATATCCTCAACAATTCTCCCCCACTATATCAGCAGCATCCACTTTGTCTGCTATCTCCGCAGTCGTTTCCCACCAATTGCCTGTAGTTTCTCCTTTCCAAAGCCATCCTTCTAATCCAGAAGTTTTTGAAGAACTCAGGCAGAATATCACTTCTTATATACTCAGGCTCTACTCATGTACTCACAAACTGTTTCACCACTTTAAGCACATTTTTCTTCATCTCTTCGTCGGGAGACTGGAACTCTCGAATCAAAACAACCATCACTTCTTTTGTATATTAACTAGCGTACATTGCATCCACGAGGGGAATAACGCCAATTGCCTTTAAGAAGGCAGCCAAAACCTTACCGCGGTGAGATCAATACCGTATGGGGCAGCAGCCTCAGCAAGAGCAGCGAGAGAGAGAGAGAGAGAGAGCAGTAATTGTCCGGACCACCTGATTTTCATCACTCAGACCATTCCCTATAATTTCCACGAGAGACCTCAAGTGGGGAAGAACAGCACACCCGATCGAGATGGCAATCTGCTGAACAATCTTGATTCCAGTGTGCCGTGCTTGCCACGATTTCTTGCTTTGACACACGGCTTTCAGGAATGGCAACAATGTAGGAATACCAAGAGCCGAAGTAACTCGTAACAGATCAAAGAAAGCACCGCCATTGATGCTTCGAGAGTAAGAAAGGTTTTTGAGAGAGAAATAGAAAAAGAAGAATGTTGTTTATTCAGTATTCCATTCGATTACAATTCTATCCACTCCACTATTTATACTTACTAGTTAGTTTAATGGCTAAACTAATTATCTAACTAACTTCCCTTCTAGGATTGTGACACTTGGCACTACAAGATCAAGTTACATAACAAAGCATGACTCAATACCCCCCCTCAATCTCAACTGGGAATGCCCAGTCTGAGATTGGTACAATGTTGAACAAATAAGGGACCATGGAGACCCTTTGTGAAAATATCAGCTACCTGATCATTAGTGGAGATATAATCAACCTGTAAGTCTCCTTTTTGCACCCTTTCACGAACAAAATGAAAGTCAGTATCCAAATGTTTAATCCTAGTATGAAAAACTGGATTCGAACACAAAGCCAAGGCTGAAATATTGTCACAATGCAAGACCGGAGATGAGGGCAGAAAGACTTGGAAATCTTTCAAAATTAATCTGATCCATGCAACATCTGCAACAACATTGGCTAGAGCTTTATACTCGGCTTCTGTTGAACTTCTCGAGACACTCCCTTGCTTCTTGGACTGCCATGAGATGGGATTATGTCCTAAAAATACCACATATCCAGTAGTTGATCTCCGTGTGTTGATGTCAGATGCCCAATTGGCATCACTGAACGCTAACAAATCTAAAGTTTGTGCAGATGAGTATGTAATGCCATAAGTCATAGTACCCTGTAGATATCGAATGGTGCGTTTTACCAATTGAAAATGAACATCAGTAGGATTGGACATGAACTGACAAGCATAATTCACAGCATAAGCTATGTCAGGCCGGGTGAAAGTAAGATATTGTAATGCTCCTACCAAACTTCGAAATTTAGTAGGATCAGTAAGTGGTATGCCCTCTTCTTTAAGGGCCTGAGTGTGTGGCTTGCACAGAGTTGGACAAGGTTTACAAGACACCATACCAGCCTTTTTTATGAGCTCTTTAGCATAATGTGATTGAGACACAAATAAATCACCATTGGCGTGATAAGTAATTTGCAGACCCAAGAAGAAGGTAAGTTGGCCCATGTCTTTCATATCAAATACCATGCCCAATTCATTAATAACTTGTTGAACCAGAACTGCATCAGAGCCTGTAACGATTATATCATCCACATACATGAGAAGAATAACCACTGCACTTCCTTGTGTTTTAACAAACAAACTGGGATCAGAATCTAACACATTGAACCCCAATGTAGGCAAATAAGATGTAAACTTAGAATTCCACGCCAAGGCCCCTGTTTCAAACCATAGAGCGACTTTATGAGCTTACACACATAATCAGGATATTGAGGATCCTTGAACCCTTGTGGCTGTTTCATAAACACTTCCTCATGTAAATCACCATGAAGAAAGGCGTTCTTGACATCTAATTGCCTCAAAGACCACTTGTTAGAAGCTGCAAGAGCCAATACAATTCGTACAGTGTTGTGCCTAACAACCGGGCTGAAAGTTTCATCATAGTCTAAGCCACATTCTTGACTAAATCCCTGAGCCACAAGCCGAGCCTTGTATCTAGACACTGGACCATTTTGATCCTTCTTGACCTTATAAATCCACTTGCTACCAATAATGTTCTTATGAGAAGGCAAATGAAAAATATCCCAAGTCCCTTGTTTTTGCAATGCAGAAAATTCTTCTGACATGGCATCTCTCCAATGAGAATGTACAACAACATGTTTATAAGATGCAAGTTCAAGAGGCTCAGATATATTTAAAACAGTAGTGCAACCAAGAATTATAGTATCATCAAGAGAATGAGATGAACTAGAAGACTGATGACTAGTTGTTGCTGCATATGCACTATAATCCCTTCTGCTAATAGTCCCAGATTTAAGTCGAGTAGTCATAAGATGGACATTTGAAGAATTAGAATTTGCAGCATGTATAGAAGCAGAAGACTGTGTATTAGTATTTGTGAGAACGAGAGATACCTCCAATGGTGCAGGTTAGTGGACAGGCAACAAAGATGTAGTTGGAGAAGAGTGTGGAGTAGTATGGAGAGAGGAAGTCTGTATCTGAGAAGGTGAGCTTACATCCTGTATGTTATCAAAATACCCTGGACTAGCTTGCATTGAAGATGTAGTCTGAAGCATTGAATTCCCACCAATATGAACTGAGACTGCAGGATGATTTTGGTGATGAAACCTTCCTCCTGAATAATGTGGTACCACAACTGGAACAACCACTAGATGCTTCAACTGAGGTTGATCATTAGGAACATTGTGTTGCACTATTGAACCATGTTGAAAGGGAAACACTTGTTCATCATGAACTACATGTCGTGAGATAAACAACCTTTTCTTCCCTCTGTGATAACATACAACCCCCTTGTATCCTAAAACATATCCCAAGAACACACATTGATCTGTTATAGGATCCAATTTATGCTTAGTGTAAGGTCTAAGATACGAATATACAGCAGTTCCAAAATTTTTAAGTGAAGTGACTAATAGATGAGTCCCAAACAACTTGAAAAAAGGAGAGTGCATATCCAATGATTTGCACGTCATTCTATTAGTAAGAAAAATAGCATGAGAGCACGCATGCATCCAAAAATTATGAGGTAAAGATGCATCAGTTAGTAATGTAATAAATGTTTCTATAATATGGCGATGTTTTCGCTCAGCAGTTCCATTTTGTTGATGAGTATACGGATAGGAAACAAGATGAACAACTCCTTTGGTATTCAAAAATTTCTTAAATGCAAGACTCATATACTCTCAACCACCATCGGACTGAAAATACTGAATGGATGTATTAAACTGGTTCTTAACAAGAACATAGAAAGTCTCAAACATAGAGAGAACTTGAGATTTATATACCAAAGGAAACAACCATGTAAACTTTGTATAGTCATCAATGAAACTAACATAGTATTTATATCCTTCAAGTGAAATAACAGGAGATGGTCCCCATACATCACTACTGATCCTTTGAAATGGTCTTACAGACAAATGTGAACTGGAACTCTTTACTTGCCTAGACATTTTCCCACTAAGACAGAAACTTCAGACATGTTTATTCACATCTGGTTTATACACAATCTGAGAATTAGAAAACATACTATGTAGAACATCATTGCTAGGATGTCCTAGTCTATGATGCCAAAGGGAAGCCTTCACCACTTGGCCAAGAAATACCTTTAGAGTTGTAACTGACATGTGTTTGTTATTCTTGAAAGACAGACTCTTGGGAATGTAATATAGACCTTCACTACTCCTTCATTTCATCAATATTGTCTTTGTTACCTTGTCCTGCACCCAAAAACCATATTGATCCAAAATCACATAGCAGTTATTATCCTTGCACAATGTATACACAGATAATAAACTAGCTGCTATAAAAGGAACATGAAGGACAGTAGCAAGATATAAAGTTTTAGACTGAGTATGTAAAGAATTGGAACCGGTGTTCTTCACTGGAAGAAATTCTCCATTGCCAACAATGATCTTTTGATCGCCTTCAAATGGTGCAATCATATCCAGGTCATTAAGATCTCCAGTCATATGATGAGTGGCGGCGGTGTCCATGATCCATGCTTGATTAGGATTGAAATTGGCTTGAGATTGAGCAGTCATAGCAGTCAATGTTGAGGGTGGATTAGTACCTTGATACGCGTAGTTACTGCAATGGAAGCAATTGGGAGCAGTGTGTCCCCGCTTTCCACAAATCTGGCACTCAGAAATAGTACCATGTATCACAGGTGGTTGTTCATTGCGATAGTAACAATTCGGAGCTGTGTGACCATGTTTGTTGCAAATATGGAATTCAAGAATAATTGCAGATTTCTGACCTGTATTGCCATTCCAATTTGTCCAATTTGAACCTCCCTTATTCTGAAAACTCCCACCAGAATTACCATAACCATTTCCTTTGTTATTATAGCCAGAAGTAAATCCATTTCCTCCATTGAATCGTGGTCGTGAATTATACCGCTGACCATTACCATTGCTTCGATTAGACTGAAATTGTGATGGTATATTGGCTTGATTAAAGCCCCTACCAGAAGGACCACTCCCATTTGGCCTGTGATTTTGACTAATAAAGCCAAAACCACCATCATGAAACCCTTGCCCTCATTGAACACCAGCATTGGAAGATTCTCCGTGATAAAATTGATTACCATTATTCCTCTGTCCATGATGAACGACAACATGTGAATACTCGCCTGGATGAAACCGATCACCTCCATATCCACCATTAAACCTCTGTCCTCGTTGAGCTGTAGTATTAGAAGATTCTCTATGGGAAAACATGCCAGTCATAGGGAATTGTAGACCACCATGAACTTCTTCTGCAGTTTTCTCCACACTTAAGAGTTGTGCACGAAACTCTTTAAGTGTAATGGAAGACTCTCGGGCCACAATCACAGTTTTGATCATATTGTACTCAGATGGCAACCCAGCCAAAGCTGCTACAGTTATGTCATTGTCTGAAACAGTCTCCCTTGCAGTAAGTAACTGATCTTTTAAACCTTTAAGACGCATCAAATATTTCTCAATAGTATCAGCACCCTTCTTAATAGTGTGAAGTTCAGTCTTGAGATGATTGATTCTTGCTCAAGACACTGTTGCATATCTATCAGTGAGATTGGTCTAAGCTTCATGAGCAGTCTTGCAACCAACCACATATTCAATGGCTTTATCACTAAGAACAGCAATCAACAAACTTAATAAGACTTTATCTGTTTTAACCCACTCTCGGTAAGCATTGGTAACCTCCTTGGTTACACCATTTTCCAGAGAAATTACGTACTTTGGTGGACAAACATTAGTTCCATCAAAGAAATCAAACAAATTATACCCTTCCAAGATAGATCGAAACTGAAAGGACCACTTTGCGAAATTATCATCTTGTAGCCGAATCGTTAGCATTCCCAAGAAACCTTCAATTTTGAGAGAAGACGACGCAATTTGTGAATACTGAAAGAATCACTTGATACGCTTCGTGCGTTGTATACTAAACCAGATTAGAGCTTCGTGCTAAAAAAAAAAATCCCCAAATTTCTGAGACAGAAAACGATCTTTCTATACAGATATGACGAGCTTTGTGCTCAAATCCCAAATCTGTAACTTCTGTGCAAATAAGAGCTTCGTGCTCACCAAAGCTTCACAAATTTCACCAACAAAATCAATTTAACACCAATATTCAATTCAGTGCCCTAATTACGCAAAACAACTCAAATCCAAGAACAAATTAGCTTCGTGCTCAAAATTCATCATGATTTCTTCAATCACATTCAGTTCTGGCTTCGTGCCTCAATTATCAACAATCATCAACTCGAATTGAAATACAAATTGCAAGATTCGCCGAAGAACACACTTGACATTCGATCGACTTTCGGCGCCTTGTAACCCCAAATCTGCCACTGCTATTACTGCCAACTGCTAAACAAAAAAATATTAGGAACTTGATGAACCTAGGCTCTGATACCATCATAACAGATCAAAGAAAGCACCGCCATTGATGCTTCGAGAGTAAGAAAGGTTTTTGAAAGAGAAATAGAAAAAGAAAGAATGTTGTTTATTCAGTATTCCATTCAATTACAATTCTATCCACTCCACTATTTATACTTACTAGTTAGCTTAATGGCTAAGCTAATTATCTAACTAACTTCCCTTCTAGGATTGTGACACTTGGCACTGCAAGATCAAGTTACATAACAAAGCATGACTCAATAGTAACAACACTAAGGCAGAATAAAATCACTAAATTCCTTTATATACTTTCCAATGCAAAGTATGCCATCAATGGTACGTTCACTTATTTTTAGTTACGCATCTGTAATTCGATTTTAATCTTACTTTTCTCTTTATAACTCAAAAGTCATCACTTTACTTTCTCAACCTCATAATTTGTTTTACTTTGCCCTCTAAAATTTTGATCTCATTTTGCCCCCCGAAACTTAAAAGTCGTCTCCTCAATTTGTGATAATTCATCTCGACACCTAAAGTAAAGTAAACATGCCCAAATTATGAGCTGCTTCATTACAAAAATATGGAAATAAAATTGAAAAACCTAAATGAATGGACACTAAGTCATTGCATGACCTATGAAGTACTTTAAGTGTTTTTTAGAATTTATTTGTATTTTTACCAAGAATTTGTTCTAAAAACAATTTCACCAAAAACGTTTTCAGACATTTGAAAAACACTTCCAAACGAACGAGCCCACAATAAAGTTAAGAAACTTGAGTATTAAGTTATTAAAAAAAAAAAGTTATTAAAAAGGAAATTTAAATGTTCATCATAAAAGAAGAAAAGGAATTTTACACAAATATATGGAGTCCGAGCCCACTACCATAACCGGAGTCCGAACCCGTTTCTACATCGGCCCAGGGACCGTTTCGTAACTCAACTGTATTCTTCCCAGTCAGGCCCCACAATACGAACCAATTGCCAGCGAAGCGAGTACCGAACCACCCGCACACCCGCGAGTGTAGCTAAAGTCCACGCCCATCGTAAATTCATATACTCACCCAAAAAGACGAAATTAACCTCGATCAGAACCCCAAAAAACCGAGTCAAAGGACTCGCCCACAATAAAATCGAAACCCACACCCGAAGATTTCCACTCTCTGAAATCGCAACTCAGTGGAAGGAGGAAGAAGAGGACGACGAGCAGCAAAAAAAAAAAAGGGAGCTTCCAATTTCTTCACTGATTGGTAAGGTTAGGGTTTTCCACTTTGTTAATTTCACTAATTTTTAGTTTTCTCTGCATTTTGAATAGTAATTAATTTAGTTGATCATCTGAATGGTAGATACGAATATGATTAGTGGGTTTTTGTGTGTGTGTGTGTTTTTTTTAATCTTGGTTGTATTTTTGAGGTCTTAATCTGGTTGAGGTTCGGGTTAATAGTAGACTTGGTGACCTGGTTAATCTGTTTTAGTCAATTTTTTGAGTTGATTATTGGTGCTTAAATTGAGTGATAGTCGGGAATTTTTGGATGAATTGACGGATTCCATGGAAATTCTGAGACTAATCGAAGTTGTATTGTGTTAGTCGAAATGGCGGTATTGAAAACGATTGAATAGAACATTTTGCAATTGCTCTGGATAGTCAGCAGTTATTTTCGGGTTTTTTTTTATTTTTTTTGTTTTTATTTTTTGCATACATGTGTTTTGTGGTGTGTTTCGTCGATTATATAAAAACTGCGGGTTTTGGCAGTCGCGGAGTTTGAGGTTCTGCGGTTTTTTGGAGCTGTGCGTTGTGTAGGGCTAAGAAGTATCATCATTTCATCTGTTATTTTAAGAGCTAATGTTTTTGTTGGTAAATAAACAGTAAATGAGTCCCGGCAATATCACACAAGAAAGTGGGAAGAGGTTGGATTGTCAAATTTATTACATTTGACATGTAAAACCTAATCTACATACCAATTACATTCTTTGGGAGATTAGCAACTTTAATAGGTGTTAACTCTTAAGTGTCTAATTCATTTCTTTTCATTGCAGTTGCAGTTGCATAAGGTATTGATAAGTTCATCAAATTATTCATCATAGGTTGAGAACTGATTACGTGATAGAATATTCCTTAACATGTCGAGAAAGCATATTTATTGCATCATCTGTATTGGATATGTCACCTATGTTATGCTTCGTTGTATTGAAAAACTCAAGTGGATAACTAAGACGTCATTGTGGTATATTTACCTTTAGAGTTTCAACAATGCCTTTTGTTCGACAAACTTGCTAGGACCAAATATATTCTAAAATTAGGGTCACTTTTTAGGAATAGGAATTCATTGTTTACATTTATTTGTTAATCTATGATTATTAAATTTTAATGCTTCTCTTTGTAGTTGTTTATAAGATGCACCGAGTGGGTAGTTCAGGGAACACAAACAATTCCACTCGCCCTCGTAAAGAGAAGAGATTAACATATGTGTTGAGTGATGCCGACGACACGAAGGTGAATTGATTCTGTATTTTTTTTCCTGATTGCTGTTTTAAGTTCTGTATTTAAGTTTTTATTTGTTACAAAATCTTTTATATTTTAAAGAATATGTCTCACTTTTGGACTTAAAAGGCACAACACTTATAGTAACTTTTGTTTAATCTGCCTACATAAGCATTTTGCATCAAACATTTTGTTAGTGTTAAGTTATAGATGCTTAACCACGTTTGGATTGTTTCTCTCTGCAGCATTGTGCCGGCATAAATTCTTTGTCTTTACTTAAGGGATCAGTGTCTGGGTATGATTACCTGTTTACTGGAAGCCGTGATGGCACACTAAAAAGATGGACGCTGGCCGAAGATACTGCTACGTGTTCAGCAACCTTTGAGTCTCATCTGGATTGGGTAACCATTTTCTTCCTATGTCTAAACCTAGTTTTGTTTATTTAAAACAAAACGTGCCATTTAAGGTCTGTAGATGTTTAAATTTTGAGAGTTCTTCTCTCATGGAAATTGATGAGAATTACTTGCTCTTCAATTTTGAGTGGATTTTGTTCTTCTTGTCTTAATATAAAGCAGGGTTGGGGAGTCAGTTTATATTGGAATCTTTTCCATGTAGGATGTTTAAACTAGACCAATCAGCATACAAATTGTTAAAAGGGAAAACGAAATGGAAGAATGTGTGCACACAAACTTTCTTGTGTTGTGCACAATATTAGACTGTTTTTTGAATCAACATTGTATTGTTCATAGCTCCAGACATGCAACTTTCAATACAGTCGTATTACTAAGAAAAAGTAATATTTACTTCTTTTTTTCCTATACTGCATGGATAAGTTAAAATTATACTTAGAGAGTACTTCTGTTGTGCAGGTTAATGATGCTGTTCTTGCAGGTTATAATACGCTTGTTTCTTGTTCTTCAGATACCACCCTTAAGGTTCATTGGCCTAGATCTTTGTTTTGCTTTGTTTTGGTTTTTTAACTTGTGTTTTCTTTATGGCTGTAACTGATTCATTTGTATTTTTTATATATTTCAACTGTCATATGGATACGTCAGACGTGGAATTGCATGTCAGACGGAGCTTGTACCAATACTCTTCGTCAGCATTCTGACTATGTCACATGCCTTGCTTCCGCAGAGAAAAATGTAATTTCCTCGTCAAATTTTCATCTGCCTTATGATTCATGAATGCATAGGTCTTGTCATTGCACTCATTCTATATGCTGATAGTTCGAGTTCTGCTTGGTGGCATCGTTGCATATCTTATGGAAGACCTGAATATGCTGATAGTTTAGATTGCATCTTTCTGCATTCATTTGAACTTCTCAAATCTCGAATAAGTTCCTACAAGTGTTTGGAGTGGCAGGTAATGCTGCCCAGATAGTGATTTTCTGTGTCTGTGGAGGACTCTTTTGGGGATTCTGCTAATGAGCAGATGATCACCCTTTGGTGATTAGTCTTTGCACTTATTGGCTTGTTTGGATGAAAAGAAACTAAAGATAAGAGGGGTGAAGTAGATGTCTTTAGAAGAGAAACAGTACTTGACATCTTTGTGGGCTGCATCGCATAGGCATTTTAGGGACATTCTCTTTCTTTTGATTAATCATGATTGTTTGGGACTTATGTTCTATTTTAATGTTTCTGCTGTTTATTAATAGTTTATGCACTTAATATGGACGGACATCTTTCCATATGTGTTTGTATAGTTTTATCTTGAATATGATATAGAAAAAGAAAGTTTCTGATCCTTTTGTAGTGTCATGCATTTTAGAGCAATATTGTTGCCTCTGGTGGACTTGGAGGGGAGGTATTTGTATGGGATCTTGAAGCAGCTCTTACTCCAGTTGCAAAGTCAGGTGAATCAATGGAAGATGATAGTTCAAATGCTGTCAATGGTTCTGGAAATGCAATTACAAGTTTACGTACTATCAGCTCTAGCAACTGCATTTCCATGCACACAACTCAGCCACATGGATATGTTCCAATCTCTGCCAAAGGTCATAAGGAATCAGTTTATGCATTGGCAATGAATGATGGTGGATCGCTTCTGGTCTCTGGTGGAACAGAGAAGGTATATTTTGTTGTCTAGGGTTGGCTGTGTCCTAAATTTATTATTTTTATCTCGAAGACATGAAACTTTCTTATAAACTGCAGAAGTGTACCAACTTTTGGTTGAATATTTTTAACTTTCGTCTTCTAGTTAGTGTGTGAGGTTTACCAGAAAGTGTTATTAACTATTAATTATATCCTGATGCCCTTTAGGTTGTTCGTGTTTGGGATCCAAGAACAGGTTCAAAGAAAATGAAACTAAGAGGGCATACAGATAATATCAGGGCTCTGCTGATTGATTCTACTGGAAGGTTGGTTGGACAAGTTTTTCATACGCTGTCTTGGTTGAGCACTTCAAAAATGATTTCTGTTAAACTTTTTGGTCTTGATAGTTCAGTTTGTAATATGTTTTATAGATGATACAGAAAATGTATTGAACAAGCAAGTCACAACCTTGATTTGATAATGAATGATTTATTCATCTAATTGGGTAGTTCTCTGTGCTATATTCATACAATTTGTTTTGGTTACAAACATTAATAGTGTGTTCTTTCTTTTAATTTCATTTCTACAGATTTTGCTTATCAGGATCTTCTGATTCAATGATCAGGTTGGTACCCACATCTCTTCCAATGGAAACAATTAGCATTAGGTGCAAGTTGAAAGATATGATTGTTTATGTGATAGGAAGTTGGTATTTTGTTGAGAACATAGTTCACCAAATTCTTTCTGTTTTGTAGGCTATGGGATCTTGGTCAGCAGCGCTGTGTGCATTCTTATGCTGTGCATACAGATTCTGTTTGGGCACTTGCCAGTACCCCAACATTTAGTCATGTATATAGTGGTGGGAGAGATCTTTCTGTGAGTACAGTTCTCTTGTAAATTCTCTTCTCAGAACTCAGTGGATGTTTAGTTTTTCTGCTCATTTTTTTAATACTCAATTCTGTTTTATACCCTCAGTTATACTTGACAGACTTGGCCACAAGAGAGAGTCTCTTGCTTTCCACAGGGGAACATCCCATTCTGCAGTTGGCTTTACAAGATGATAGTATATGGGTTGCAACAACAGATTCTTCAGTTCATAGATGGCCTGCTGAAGGGAGTAATCCCCAGAAGATAATTCAAAGAGGTGGTGCATTCTTGGCTGGAAATTTGTCCTTTTCAAGAGCAAGGGTGTCATTAGAAGGATCAACCCTAGTAAGTATTACTTTGTTCTTTATATTCAAAATTTATGTTTTGTTGCATGTGCATGTACCATGCTCTAGTTATCATGGTAGCTATTCACCTTTTTCTTCGCAGACTTATTTGATATTTGTCACATCATCAGACATTTGAGTTTTGGGGATTAATGTTATTGTGGATGTTTTCCAGGTCCCTGTTAATAAAGAACCTATTTTTACGATTCCTGGAATTCCTGGAATAGTGCAACATGAAATATTAAACAATAGAAGGCATGTCTTGACAAAGGTAATCATGTTGATTTTCTCATATGTTATTATGATGATGCTCCTGTTTAAAGTTTACTTTGACTTTCTAGTTTTGTTGTCAAACTGTATGTCATTGCTTAATTAAATATTTTGAACCAATGTGACCTTGATAGGACACTGCTGATTCAGTGAAGTTGTGGGAGATTACGAGGGGTGTTGTCATTGAGGATTATGGAAAGGTTATAGTCTTTTTTTCCTGTACTCTATTATCTAACTAGATTTATATGATAGTGTTAGAGGCGAATGCCATAATGAGGAACATTATAAGCATCTATACTTATATTGTGTACTGTACAGGTCAAATTTGAGGAGAAAAAAGAAGAGCTTTTTGAGATGGTATGCTTCCTAGTCTACAATGATTTCAGCTTGACAGTGTTGATGGATTTTTATAGTGTTTTCTTTATTGCTTCAGGTGAGCATTCCTGCATGGTTCACTGTGGATACCAGACTTGGAAGTCTATCTGTACATTTAGATACCCCACAATGCTTTTCGGCAGAGATGTATTCAGCAGACCTTAACATTGTGGGGAAGCCTGAAGATGACAAGGTAGATATAACCTTGACTGTCATTCTATGTTTTTTCGCCCCCTTTTGTGTGGGCTCTATGGTTTCTGTCTTCTTTTTTTTTTTTTTTCCCTTAACTATGACATTTAACCATTTATTAATTATGCCAAGTCAACCGATTTATCTCTTTTTACCCCCGTGACGAAATTGTTTGAGAAAATAAATATATCTGTTGAAATGAGTTTTTGTAATTCTTCAGGTTAATCTAGCACGAGAAACCCTTAAAGGGCTCTTGGATCATTGGTTGGCGAAAAGAAAGCAAAGATTTGGATCACAAGCATCAGCTAATGGGGATGTGTCGTCCGGAAAGGATATTACTACTAGAAGTATTACCCATTCAAGAATTGAAGTGGATAGTAATACTGAAAATGATTCAATGGTCTATCCTCCCTTCAAATTTTCTACAACTTCCCCTCCTTCTATTATTACTGAGGGCTCTCAGGGAGGACCATGGAGGAAGAAAATCACTGACCTAGATGGTACTGAAGATGAGAAGGACTTTCCCTGGTGGTGTCTCGATTGCGTGTTGAATAATCGCCTTCCCCCTAGAGAAAATACCAAGTAACTTCCTTGCTTTAGTAGAAAGTTTTTACTTCGTGCCCGAGAATAATAAATTCTCTTTCCAGTTTTCAGTAGACTATGGTGCATATGTGTTAAAAAAGAATTACTTGCCTGAAATTTGCAACTAACATTGTGCATGTTGAATTTTAAACAATTACAGAAATTTGCTACTGAAGGCATTATGTTTGAAATATTATGTCCTTTTGTATTATCTTACAAAAGAAATATTCTTTTGTTAATTTTTTTCAGGTGCAGTTTTTATCTACATCCATGTGAAGGTTCAACTGTCCAGATCCTCACACAAGGGAAACTAAGTGCCCCTCGTATTTTACGAATCCATAAAGTAATTTCTGCATTTCATGTTAGCTCATGAACGGATGGAAGTTCTTCAAGTACTCATTGTATGTGTGCGCTCGCACACATTTATCCTATTTATTATACTTTACTAACGGGAAATTTTATGCAGGTAGTTAATTATGTTGTTGAGAAGATGGTCCTTGACAAACCATTGGATAGTGCCAATCCTGATGCAACATTTGCTCCTGGCCTTGCTGGAGGGCCAGTGCAGCTATCATCAGTAGGAGATGGATCTTTCCGATCTGGATTGAAGCCATGGCAAAAGCTTAAGCCTTCTATAGAGATATTGTGTAACAATCAGGCAAGTGGACAAACATCTTGGATGGACGTAATCACATGCATAGTAATTAGCAAATTAACTGTTTAGTAGGATTCTTTTGTGGCATTTAAAAATTTAACGAAACTATAACTGCTAAATGTTTAAGACAGTGGTAAATGCTTATTCTGTTTGTGGGATTAGCAGCTAAATGTATTCCTGGTTGAACTTATATGCAATTTACTAGTTCTGTGACTGCTTTTGGTTATTACCTATCCTTTTGTTATGCACAGGTCTTGTCCCCAGACATGAGCTTAGCCACGGTGCGGGCTTATATATGGAAGAAATCTGAGGATCTGGTTCTCAATTACAGGGTGATTCAGGGCAGGTGATTCTGTGCTAGATTCCAGAGGTGAGGTGCCTTTGCTTTCGCTAATATGCAAGTTTTCGATGCATTCAGATCGTTTGTAAATTTGTAGTAAAAAATGCTTTTTTCACTTACGGTAACTGTTATTAAGCAGTATATAGTGACCTACAAGGATAAAAAACATATATAGGATACATGTATACGTCTATATATGTTTCTATGGATGGCGAGAATGACAGTAGCTACTCAGACATTTATTATTATGCCTGCAAAATTTAATGCACATTTCTATCTTCCTGAAAAAACCAATATTGACATGTCTTAGAACATGGCTCCTTTTCTCTTCCTTAAAAACTGATGTTGGCCTAAAAATGTTGTGCCACTTAATCACCGAGACGGAGCTGTACCTCAAAGGTTTGTCATTAATACTTGCAGGTGATATTGTGTTGAAGATAATGAGAATCATTGATTATTCTGGGGTCGCTCGTGGCACTTGTAAAGTTTGAAAACCAATTGATTGCTGAATCCAGTGGCATTCCCCAAATCTTGCCGAGAAGGCACTGGTTAGCCTACAAAGGAGCATCATGATCTTTGTTGCTGATGCGGACGCTGCAGATTTGTCAATTGGTTGTCTGCGTGTGACAGTACATAGAGTTTTCGACTGGATGAGAAATCAACATGAAGTTTCTTCGAACTTCTGAGGAGCCGGATTAGGCACATGGTGATGAAAGATTTGTAGATTTATATTGTCCGTTACGGTACCTAGCCATAGAACATTCTATTGTGAAGGGAATTTTTATAATTTGTTTCACAGAATAAGACACTATCATTCTGCTTCGTTTCCAGATTTCTTTTCTGTTAACCTCGCGCCGCTCCTTCGTGTAGTTTTTTATTTTCTGAAAGATTTTACAAGAATGAAATCCCAATTTTGCGTTCTACGGGTTAGGAATTGTTGTATTGACTTGTAGGTTTTCTTGTTTACTTTGTTTACCTTGTATATATAATTTTGTACGAGTTGGGACTGTTCTTTCGTTTTTGTAATGCTTCATTTCTTGTTTTGGTTGCCTGCCATTGGCATCCCGGTTGATTTCGATGTCGTTTGTGTAAGAACATCCCGCTTCTTCGATTACTCTACTGTAATTTTATGTCTACATTCTTTGTAACTATTTCCGGTTGAGGACTTGCCCGTTCCGTTCATGAGACAATGTAAACGTCCGGCAAGAGACCAAAAGTTCCCATGGTGTACCCGGCAGGCGCTTTCTGTTCCGAACCGGTGTCGATTGCTCGACTTTTGAATGAGTGAGCTGTACCAGGACCAGAAGCAGAAGCAAATTTTGTGGTCGTGCTTGCTTATGGTGCTTGTTGCTTGCAGGCATTGTCTAAAGAGTGGTCCCATTAGGGTTCGGCTCTAAGCTTTACCACAAATAAAATATTTCAGTCTTAACTCGGGGTAGTATAACTACTTTGTACTACGGTTTAGTGGTATTCTTCTTCATTTGTAAGTAAGAGGTCTTAGGTTCAATTCTCGTCAAAAGCGAATTTAAACCACATTATTGTTGGCCCATTGTGAGGCTAAGCTCACTCCCTTCCCTTTAGTGTAGATTATATCGATTGTTCAAAAAAAAAAAAAAAATTAGGTCAGCGAAAATAATAAACTTACTAAATACATAAGATAGTATTTTTTTTTCCCTTCAATTTCATCCTTTCCTTTATTTGAGATTTCAAGTCGGTCGAAAGAAAAAGAGTGTTCCCGCGTCCATTACAATTAAATTCCATCATCAAGTAACAAGTCAGCAATTACATCTGGAAGTTCCCCAAACCAAATCAAATCTTGTTCCACTAAAAGACCATACCTTGCAAGCCTATGTGCAATCCCATTTGCTTCACAGTTAACATGTTGAGATTTAAAATTGGACCCAACATAGAAGTGCCCCTGGGTTTGGAACCAATTTCTTCGCTTGAACTTTAAAGAGAGAAGAACACAATGGTTCGTGGAGCAGCACATCCAGAACTGTTTTGGGGCAAGCACGCGAGCTCGCCCATATTTGACGCGATCAAACTATTGGGTGCAGTACCTGTCACAGCAAAAAATCTGTTCAAATTGTTTGCAACAAAATCACATGTTCTGCTCTATCCTGGCGGCGAACGTGAAGCCGTCCATAACAAGGTGTGCCAAGTTCCTTCCTTGCACTGTCATCTTAAACCAATTTAATTTCAGTAGCTGGCTTAAGAAGCATAGTTTTCGATCCTGCAATATGCATGTTTTAAATGTGTCTGCAATGGAATTTACAAAAACACTTCATTTTTGCTGGTATTTTGATCTGTCTGTTATAGTTTCTGCTTCCCATATATGGTGTTTCTATCGATTGGCAGGGTGAAGAATACAAGTTATTCGGGCTGACGGACCGGAATTCATGAGAATGGCTGCAGGTTTTGGAGCCACAACTGTACCATTTGCGGCCGTGGGAGAAGATGATCTACTACAAGTAAGCTCGCGTTACTTTGTTCTTAGTAGCTGAGCTAGTGAAGGTATTTCTTGTTGTGATTATATATACTTGGATTTTTTTCTTGTTTGGATATCTAGCAGTTGGTTCTTGACAGGAATGACCTAATGAAGATCCCTAAGCTGAGTGACCATCTCAAAGGCTCGAGTCGCGGTACTGTAAGAACAAGGTAATTACTCTCCATGTTATTGTTTCTGTGTTCCCCTCGCTCGATCTGATCTTAATTGTCGATAGTTGTTAGACTGAATTTGCTTCTTTTGATAAAAATAAAACATGAATAAATTGTTGTCTGGTTTTGTAGGGATGAGTCGAGTGGGGAGTTGAGAAAGAAGTAGTCTTTAATCCAGTGGTTTTTCCCAAGTTACCGGGACGGTATTACTATTTGTTTGGGATGCCCATAGAAACCAAAAGAAAGAAAGAGTTTAGCATACTTAATTAATAAGCGGGAGGATGATCCTTATAGGAATGTTTTTGACAGAATAGTGCATTGGATGACATATTCCACTATACATGAAGTTCCAACATTTGAGCCTTGAAAATATGGTTTTTGTTGGACGATCACTCCAACATCAATCCACGTCGAAAGGTGTGTAGAGTTCCGGCTAAGGTGCTTGCACTGCCTCCTTCCATGTGTTTGTCTCCGTTGGTTCTATTAGTTGTAGTTTGGTTATTCTCACCGGTTTTTCTGTGGTTGCAGTATCGTTGGTGCGATTTTGGAATTCGTAAGTGTGAAGTGGCCCATCGATCTCTTTGGAGGATTTTGGATTTTGTTTGATTTGAAGCTTTTGCAGGAGGTGTTGCGTTGGTTGTTTTGCTTGCCCTCTTTTTCTTGTGGATTCCTGCTGCTGGTATACGCTCTTTGCTTGGATTTTGGTGATGGCGGCTACGGCGTTCTCGAGTCCTTCGAGCTGACAGCTAGTGGTTCTTGTTATCTGGGCTTTATTTTCAGTTTTGGTTCATGTTCCAAGTTTGTTGGACCTTACCATGTTTCTCTTCCTATGGACATTGTCTTTTGTTCATATTTACTTGTGTTGCAAGAAAACTTGAAATTTGGGGACCGAGACTTGGAGAAGAAACTAAAGGAAATTTATGATTCTCGTTATGTTTTCCGTCGGAAATCATAATTCGCTTGGCTAACAAGATCGGTCATATTAGATTTCGTTATAATGAAATAGCATATTTGATTCCTTCTGTGTGAAAAACCGGACCCAGAATTGAAGATTATTTGAGAAATTTTTGATGGGATTTTGGCATATGGAATCTGCAGGACCAAGCTATCCTTTCGAGTGAGATCGAAAATATGGACTTGATGCAACCGAGTCATCAAGATAACGGTATCTCAAGTTTATCACGTATTATTGTATGTTTTAATTTATCTACATGATATTGTATGATTGTTTTGCGATACTATCACATTGGCATCCTGCTTACATGATATTACACTTACTTTAACTGTTACTGAGGAGGGATTTTTTCTTAGTATCCGATATTCAAGCTGATATTTTATTTGTATATGACACTTAAAAGCATTGACTTGAATACCAGGTACTTCAAAAAGTTTCTCATTATTAAGCATTAGATAGTAGTTATTGGCAAGGTGTTCATTTATTAGTACGTCTGGGGAAAAATAACAGGATAGTGTTATCATTACACTCATTTTTACTTTTTACTCGCTACTCTTAATTTTCGACCATTAACTACCGAGACGGAGTTCAAAGCTTTTTGTGTGATTGATACGTGCATGTGTATCGTTTTTGTTTTTTGATCAAACAATATTATTTATATTAACGGAATAGGGAATAAAATTGATTGCAAACTCGTTATTCTCGATTTTCAATTCCAAGACCATTCATTTGATCGTGATTAAAATAATGGGAAACATTGATTCTTCTAGGGTTCCTCGTGGTAATCAGAAATACACTCGTAAAGTTCGAAAAACCAATTGATTACTGAATCCATTAGAGGGCACGTGCCTTGTTGCTTATATGGAAGCTTTGCTGGACGCTGCAGATTTGTCAATTGGTCGTCTGCATGGAGGTAGATATAGTTTTCGACGGTGGATGAGAAATTAACAGCAAGTTTCTTCGAACTTCTGAATGGCCGGATTAATTTAGGCGCATGATGATGTAAGATTTGTAGATTTGCATTCTCGTTCAGAGGAATAAATTGGCATCGAATCCGTAATCTACGAGATTTGAATCAAATACTTCTCACTTGAAAGTCAAAAAAATATCACAAGACTGTAGTATTCAATTAACCTTTGTTTTGTATCCACGAGTTGATGACTCAGTGGTAAATGACAGATTACGAAACCTATTTCAAGCTAAAAACTGGAGATCTCGAGTTCAATACTCGCTGTTGGTGTGGAAGCTAAACTTATGGCTAGGAAAAGGCTGAAATACCAGTGTGAGTCTTTCTTGTCCTCGAAAGGAGTAGATAACCATGACTTATCACCAGTTGTTCCTCCTTAAAATTAAATTAAATTAATTTAAAAAAAAAAAAAACCCTCTGTTTTGTTGCTGGGACAATGTAATTGTTTGCCAAAAAAACCGAAAGTTCTCATATACTCCCAACCGGTGTCGATTCCTGGGCCAGTGATGTTGGGACTTGGAAGGTAGGAAGTGGTCCCATTAGGTCTGGCTTATAGTCATTTTCTCATTGATTAGGGTTTGGCTCTAAGCTTGATCACAAATCGTGCTTGGTGCTTGGTGCTTGGTGCTTGGTGCTTGGTGCTTTGTGCTTGTTGCTTGTTGCTTGCAGGGATTGTCTTAAAAGGGTAATAGTGGTAGTGGACGAAAACACCTTTCGCTTTTCTTTGATCCGTCTACTTCAGCAAAGAGTGGTTGGGACACTCATAATTGGGAAACCACATGCATGAATTGGGTTTATCGTTACGTAATGTTCTGATCAAATAATACAATATCATGTTGAGAAAAACTTAAGTATGAGATTGTATTATTTGACGGAAACATCATAATGACGATAAATGCATTCTATTTAAATCTTCTCTAAATTTTTATTGGGGAATACTCACATCCAAATAACATTTTTGAGCCAAAGAAAAGGAAGGAAATCTTTATATTTGATCATATTTATTCTTAAAGTTTTAAAAGGAATTGTGATTAACAATTATATACTCTCTAAAATTGTTATTTGAAATTGTTCTGGTTTATTTTGATCAGAAAGAAGTGCAAGATGACTATTATCATTGAGAAAAATTATAATAAGGTAGACTCGAACATTACTAAAAAAAATTGCGATGGCAAAGTGACAAGTTACGAGGATAGGAGGACATAATTTTTTTTGGTGTGATAGCTAAACTACCACATAATGGTTCCAATCTACTGATGTAATAATGCATATTTATATGAACACTAAATCCTAGAAGATTTTTAGTTAAGATGATCTTTGAGATTTGACATAATTATTAATTCCTCATTTTGATTCATGAGATCTACAATTAATATAAGTGATCTCTGAAATTGTTCACCATAAATCATTTTAGTCATTATAGAAAATCTTCGTTAAATTGAATAAATCATCAGTTCAAGTGGAGAGGTTGATTTGACAAAAATACCCTTAATTTAATAAAAAAAAATTACGGCATGACCAAAATTATTGAAATTGATAATCTCAGAGATCACTTATATCGATTTTAAATATCAAAGTGAGGTATGCTGTTACACCCCACCCCTCCATTTTATTTAAAAAATAGTTTTGGTTCTTATTTGATGAGCCCAACGGCCCACCCCCTGATTTTGTCCCCCCGAACCCTCATCTCTCTCAGTTCACTCTTCTCTCTCTCTCTTTCCCTCTCCTTCTTCCCTTTCCCGTATACCTCACCTCTCTCTCTTCGAAACTCTCTGCAACTCT
>JADOBS010303913.1:0-35292 GCA_015708375.1 Cydonia oblonga | reverse complement strand
CTCAATGCCAAATCAGGGCGTACAACCCTTTAGTAGATTCCTAGTCTAGATTTCAAATATGCTTCTGTGTTTTACTATAAAATTCAACAAACCATCTCTAACAATCACGCACACTAATAAAACTGCTTGCAAGTCATAATCTTTCACATAGTTTTTCCTAAACCGCTTGCATGCTTCCCTCCTAGCAAAGCAGTTACAAACTTACATGATGTCTCACATGGTTAAATACAAGCGGTACTTTTACAAAAGAAAGGCACCAAGTAATCAGCCATAGAGCATTTCACATTAATCCTTTGAAAAAGTAAAAAACCAACAAAGACGTAGTACTTGGGCAATAACAAACGTTAGATAAAAATATTATGAAAGGAAGAAATATGTACATGATGAAACCTTCATGAACGACATGCGAATACATAACTACCAAGTACCAAGCTTGATTGGGAACAACCTAGAAGAGCCAATTATATACACATTATCGAAATACACAATTGCAAAGGAAATTAAAGGTTTATTCGCTCCAGAAAGCAGAAATAAGAGCTCACATAACTAAAAGATTAATTAGCAGATAAGGAATTCAATATGAATGATGAATCCAGAAATAGTGGCCCATGTAAAAAGAAAATTTTAATTCACATTACATCTCATTCGTGTGAAAAAATAAATACATAACTGCTTATCTAAGCGTATCACAGATTCACATTAGCAAAGAAAATAATCCATTGATTAAAGCGGAACCTTCTGTACGTTTATCTAACAAATAAAACATAAAATCGCTGCACATGCTAGTGCATAAAAGCATGAAGAATAGCTTGACTATGACCTTTAAATCTTCTTGGTAAGAGTCAACTGAATTCTGAGATCAATAATTTCTTTCTACACCATAAACCACAAAACTAATTAGCCCCAGAAACTGGCTCCACTTAGAACTAGAGATTAGAGAAACCAAATGCTGGTGTTTATTAAAGAGACCCTTCTATATTTCAACATGTTCAAAAGAATAATTCACTACGGGTTCCTTCTCATAGCTTAGCAGTTACATGATGAAACACATGGTGAAGCATAAAGGGTTCTTTTACGAAAGAAAATTGTCGAGTAATGAGCCGCTAACATTTCAAAATATGCACACTCGGATGCGGTTGGTGAATATTAACACGTAAACAAGAAACAAAAACACAGAACACAAATACCTGCTCACAATGTAACCACAAAGAATGGGTGTTGAATTTAAGTTTGTTCTCTTATGTCGTTTACTCTGTGTAGATTTACAACCAAAACACAAACATACCACTAATCAAATACAATTCCCAAGCACAAGTTAAACCAGAGGAACTAAGAAAACTAACTTATTTTCTTATAATCATCCTATTTTCCCAGAAAATTGAAAATTTTCATGGAAAAATCAAGAAAATGAAAAAGTAAAACCAATCAAAAAAGCAAAACTATAGATCTATAGAGATCAAGATCGAACCTGGAGATGCAGCGGTTGTCCAGCAAAAAATAATCAAGAAAATTATGGAGGTAACACGTGGACTTTTGGGTTAAAAACAAAACTACCCTCGAGGCGCACTGGGATTCCCACGCGCATGCAATGGACAGTAACGGCTCAATCAAGGAAGAGTCAAAGGTGATCAAAATGGTATTTATTCAAATCTCTCTTATCACTCCTCATCAAATCTTTATTCAAAAGGTAACTCCCAAAACTTCCTATTTAATTTGAAATTAATTACCATGTTAATTGTAAGATATTATTTCACATAATATCTTGCAATTATTCTCCAAATACACCATATATGGTGTTACACCCACCCCTTGTATATGTATAATTATGTTTTTCCCCAAGAAATTATGGAATTAACTATTTTTTTCCCCTTGGCTTTTACCCAATCTGGATCTCATGTGGGATTTTTACCCACCTTTAAACCGCCACGTGGCAGCACCCTAGCATCCCTCATGTTTCTCTCTCTGTCTTTACCCCGTGACCCTCTTTCTTCTCTCTTTCTCTGCAATCATTCCCTCATCTCTCTCGAAACCCTCTCATCTCTCTTGCTCTCTTCACAGTAACTACACACACACACGGCTGCACCTGGGCGAGGTAGAGCACCACCATCATTGCCATCATCAACTCTCTCTCTCTCTCCCCCCTTTCCCATGGCTGGGAGGACAAAAACCTAAGAACCCTCTAGCGAGTTCCTTTGATTTTCCGGTTAGGTAAGTTCCATTTTGCCTTTCCTTTCATTCTAGTGTGCAGCTTGGAAGAGATTTAATGAGTTTCATCTCGTTGTTATCAAGGATTTAGAACGAAATCAGCTTGGGGAAAGCTCACCCAGCTCCTGTGAGGCTGTGGGTGTCGAGGAATTTTTCGAACACCTCTGGTTGTTTCACGGCAAACGGAAGGTATAATCGTGCTCATCTCGTCTAGTTCTTCATTTTAATACTTACATCGGGACCTAAGGACATTTTTTGCAATCGGCCGGAGCTGGGAAAGCTCCGACGTCCTCTCTCAGTCGAAGCAGGCCTTCAGGCCGTGTAGAATAAACCAAGGCCCTGGGCCTTCGTCCAAACCCAATCCCTTTCGTGAACCAGGCCCTTCAGGCCGTTCCTCAACCCACGGGCCTTAAGCTCGTTTTGGTTTCAGCCCAATAGCCCAGCCCCGTTTCTTTTTTTTTATTATTATTATTTTCATTAAATTGTTTTTAAGACCCAAAAAGGCCTTCGGTCAGTATTCATTAGGGCCCTTGGCCCTTTGACTAAACCCTAACCCTTTCCTCTTTATTTAATTGTTGTTTTTAAATAAGGGGGCCTTTGGGTAGTTTTCTATTGGGGGCTTTAAGCCCAAAACTTTAAAAACCCTAAAACCCAACTCCCATTCCCTAAACCCATTAACCCTATGACCCAATACCCAAACCCTAAACCGGGTTAACATGGGTTGACCCGTTGACCCGTTGACTTTGATTCGTTGACCTTTGACTTTGACTGTTGGCATGTTGACTTTTGAGTTGACTTTTCGGGATTTCGTCTGGGACCTTTCCTAGGCTAATTTCGACATCCTGGACCCGTTTTTGAAGTTCGTTTTCCCAAATTCAATCGTTTGAATAGAGTTGACCAAATGTACTTCCTTATGTGATTAGGTGCAATTAATAGCGGCGATTCTGTTATTCCTTTTTTGTATAACTTTGCACCAACGGTGTACGGTGAGTGAACACCTTCTAAAAATGCATGTTTTGATAGTAGAAATGCATACATGAAAAGCATGAGTTAAAGATTACGTTTTATGAAATATTTTGAGATAACATGCTTATTGAGGCTAGATTGAATTACTACTATTTTTCTTATAACCCGTGTTCTTATAGAATATCTTATGGATTACGATATGATATTTAGAACATGTTTAGAACACCTCTTTATAGTATAGATGATGGATGACTTTATACTATGAAGTTGCTTTTCAATATATATGATCAATGGTTTTGTACTTACCTAGTGGTCCTTTCTACTATGGGACGTAGGGATAGATTCTGGTCCGTCCCGGGAGATGGTTTGGTGTTGGCATAAGGCCTGAAGTGTGTTTCCTCTGGCTATTTAGCACAGGGATGGGAAGCCGACAAGGGGCCTGGGGGTAATTTTTCTCTAATTGTCTGCTTAGAGATGGGGAGCCGGCATGGGGCCTGGGGGTTACTGGACATTTACTAGTGATTATTATATATACAAGTTATGATTTAAGACATTAGACGACATGCTAGGTTTTAGAAAACCCATATTTATCATAATATATGTGTTTTTCATAAAACTTGGGGGTTAGTACGCTGATAACTGTTTTATTATATATATCAACTTGGTCCATTCATATTTGTTTTGTGCCCCCTTCAGGATAGGAATGAGGATTACGATCCAACCTACGAGGCGTTCCCCTACTAGTGATATTGTGCTATATTCTCTCTGCTACGGCATCTATTGTAATAGCACTCTCTATTTTAAATTCCAGTTTGTATTCTGTAATAGACGTATGCTCTGAACGTATTGTGCACTTTCTTAATATTAAATGGTTAGTAGTTGAACTTTAGTTTTGTATTATTAGTTCTTATTGCATGTTTTAGCTTAATTCTCAGCTTTTACTTAAATCAAATGGCTTTCATCGCCCTACGGGTGTCGGCCAGCATGTGACCATCCCGGTGTCCCTAGGATATCGGGATCGAAACGTGTCATATCGCTGGCCACTATTCTCCAAATAGGGCCGATCACTCCCCTATAAATATCCCTATTATCCCACCAAAAAGTTAAGTCATTTGCTACCCACAAACTCTTAAACACGTTCTTTTCAGAATTCTAACTTTGGCATCGAAGATTCTTCGGCCAAAGTCCCCCCTCATTCATCATGGGCATGTGAGATTCTTAATTGAATGTTTTATTATTTTGCAGGTGCATTTTCGTTAAAGGAAGAGATGGCGAAAATTTTCATCCACAAATTGTTGCTTTCATTGAGAGTTTGATTCACACACTCGAATTAAGACTCTCTCATTCAAAGTTTCTCATTTCTCGTTCGTTCGTAAATTTTTCATACGTTCTTATTCCTAGAATTTTTTTTTTAATTCTTTGAATAGACGTATGACAAAAATACAATGGCAGAAAATTTGGAAACTACAACGAATGGAACTTCCTACAATCAAAGATCCGGATCAAATGATGGAGGACGCAATGTAGCCCCACCACGACAATCCACGAAACTCACAGCAACAAGAGAAGTAACCGTACCACCACGGAGCACCACCACCATGGCAACGACAATTGTTGTGGCAGTGGAGAGTGGGACATCTCCATGGTAGTTGGGCCATGAAACAACAACAGCTGCAGCCCACGGGCCAGCCAGCCCAAAACTCGTAGGCCCATGACGCATCGCAAGCCCAAGCTGCACCGATAAGAGGAAGCCCAGTGCCTATGTGCCCCCATAGCCCAGCCCAAGCCCACGATCCAGCCTATGCACGTGATCCGATCCGCACTCGCGGTCCAGCCCACTCTTGTGGCTCACCTAGCTGTCCAGACCAGTTCAACCATCCTAACTTTAGATTTTCAATTCAACAATTAAACCAAAAGTATTTTCACCCTATTTTATTGGAGATTTCACATATCCTAACTTAAATCTCGTGCTTGGAGTCCATTGTAGTTCCACTAGTCAAGGAGACGCATTTTGTCCAAGCTCTTCCATCCCAAATGGTGAACAACACTTGCCCTCGTGCAGTAGACGACCTTGGTGAATCAGCTTTTGCAGCGCACCGAGATGCAACGTGCCCCAAATGAGGTATCCTGAAGTAGCACAAGGGCAGATGACGAACTTTTCCAGTAGTGTCCCTACAAGCAGCCCTTCGACCAGCTATGAACTAAGCATTTTGGAAGTGTACACTCTCGTCTTAGCGTATACTCTCAAGATAGCGTATACTCTCGCCTTAGCATGCGGAGAAGCTTGCACTCTTGGTTAAGCCCACGGACGAGCATACATTCACAATTGGGGCCACACTTCGATAATCAACAGTGTTCAATCACAGCTAGGCCCGCAACAAGCATCATCCACCTCACATCGAAGTAGGCAGCACAGCAGACGGAGAGAAGTAGTCACTCAATCCTGCTCAAGTTTAACTGGCAGCCTACGAGTGACCCACGTGCCTGGCAAGAACGTACCACATGCACTGCAACGACGACATAGATGAGCCGAGCACAAGGAAGAGCAGTGTAGACCAACAGGTCACGACCGAGGACAGCCGGAAACTCTACTACCCCCATAGAGGCAAATTCAGGAAGAAGTTGAGAGGCTCATGGCCGCCTTGATTACGTGGTTTCCAAAGCAACAAAGCTACTGACAAAGCGCTTTGACGAGACATGACCAACATAAACAGGTCACCTTTCATTGACAAGATCGAGCAGATGAAACCATCCCACATACACCGGAGGATACAATGATTACTTATGTTCCAAAAAACGTAGTAACTCAGCCTAATTGCACGTCGGGGGCAGACATGTACTAGAAGGACACACCGGCCCAACCACCAAGAACCAGGGGCATGTCTTGTTTTCATCGCAACTCCACACTTAAAGTCGTGCCTACCTACTCCACGGCCCCAGGCTGCCCTTGATCTATCACTATGGCTCCCAACCGTGCTGATTTTGCACCACAACTCCCAGTTATGCCACCTTGCGACTCTTATATGCGCCGACCAAACCCATGGCACTTCAAACTTCAAAGCATCCAACGACGAAGCAGAATAAAAGGCCCAATTAGTAGCCTCTGCTAGTGAAAGGCTTAACAATGGAGAAGCTTGCAATCCATTCATATTCTTAGCTGACCACCAACCAAGCCTCATAAGAACACACGATGAAACATCTAAAGATGGCGCAATACTTGGAGAAGGTCCAGAAACAACTTACTGTGTTTCCCACTTACACCCTTACACGGGTTCCACAAGCAGTTCGAAGTCTCAAGCAGATCGGCGAACAAGACCTCACAGGCTGAGGATTATTTCAGTTGTCCAACTTTCCTCAGCTGCACTCACAACAACGACTTTCATGTTCTCCAGTGCGAGAGGGTAAACTAATTCTCAGACACTCATATGGGTCAGCTCTCCAATACAAGAGGGTAAACTAATTGTTCTCTAGTACAATAGGGTAAACCAATTCCCCGACACCCATACGGGTTTGCTCTCCAATACGAGAGGGTAAACCAATTCCCCGACACCTATATGGGTTTGCTCTCCAGTGCGAAAGGGTAAACTAATTCCTCAACACCCATCTAGGTAAACTCTCCGGCTCGAGATGATAAACCAATTGCCCGACATCCATCTTGGGTAAGGTATCCAGTGTGAGAGGGAAAACTAATTTCCCACACCCATATGGGCTATACAGCTCAAATGATCAAATACTCGAATACCAGCTAAGCAGCAAATGGTCAGAGGGCAGCAGTCGATGATAACTCAACAGCTCGACGCCCAAGAAACCAAAACTCATGGCCATATTGACTCTGTAGGATCATCGGCCTTTTTCAAAGCAGCATGCTCAACCGACAGTTTTATGGTTAAAAGTTTTGCAAGACGCTTCAAGCAAGCAAAGTTTCAAGAAAACAAAGATGGAGTAAAGCGAAAGCAGTTTATTAAATTTCTAGCAAATTGATAAACTTATACAAAGGTCGTCGAAATCCGACACAAGCTAAACATATGAGACTACTCATTTAGCAGCTTGGATGACTTTAGGCTCTCCAGCAACCATTCTGCCTTCAGCAGCCACTTCGGACTCAACAATTTTCTCACTCGACGCTTCATCTTCTACAACTCCGATCTTGGCAGCACCATCTTCGATTACTTCATCTACAACAGCTGAGAAATCAAACTCAAGCAGTTTCTTCCTTCTTAACAAGCAGCACAACCGTGGCCTCTGCCACGCCATTTCCTCGACCCATGCTGAGCCAGCCCTTAGCTTCAACCAAGCCGAGCAGCCCAAGCCATGGCCCTTGCCACACCACCTCCTCGGCCCATGCCGAGCCGACTCTTGGCCTCTACCAGCTGACGTGTCGTACTACCCCGACTACTGCCCCGCGCCAGCACTACCAAAGAAAAAAACAAAGAAAATTAAGTCTCTTACATTGGTGTGGTGCGAAGAAGATAAATAAATCAATGAAATACGGTTCTTTGCACGGGCAAGCAAATAAGAATGCTAGGGGAGGAGGAACAAATATCTTCTTATTTTCTCTCTTTCTTGTAGGGGTAAATAGTTTCCCTCCGAAGTTAATTTAACCCCTACTTAAGGTAGGCTTAAATAGGCTTTGGAGGCAATTTATTTCCCTTTCCTAGAAGAATCTAATTCTAAGTCCAAGTGGGAATCTGCATCAAAGTTTGAGATCTCCACACCTGCTGCCCTTTCTTGCGAGCAGCCCAGCAGGTGTGGGGGTATTTGTGAAGCAAAAAATAATCAAGAAAATTATGGAGGTGACACGTGGACTTTTGGGTTAAAAGCAAAAATACCATCGAGGCACATCGGATTTCCCATGCGCATGCAACGGATAATAATGGTTCAATCAAGGAAGAGTCAAAGGTGATTAAAATGATATTTATTCAAATCATTCTTATCACTCCTTATCAAATCCTTATTCAAAAGATTAACTCCCAAAACTTCCTATTTAATTTGGGATTAATTATCATGTTAATTGCAAGATATTTTTTCACATAATATCTTGCAATTATTCTCCAAATACACCATATATGGTCGGCCACTAATGCCCTAACCCTCGCGAGGCTCGCATCGGCGTCTCACGAGCCATGGCCGAGATCTTTGCCAGATTCGTCAAGGCTACGCTCGGGCAACAAGCCCATCCCGTTCACTAATTTCCTGCAAAGGCTGCGGTCCTCCTCCATCTTGTCCATTGATTTCCAACGGCGGGCAGGCATGGCTGGAGAATTGGAATTATTTTTATTTTCCTCTTTTAAGATTTTGATTTTGTTTGAACAAAGTAAATATTTAAGCCAAGGGTAAATAAGTTGAATATATGGCAGATTTTGAATATATGGCAGATAGAGGAAGTGGCGGAGAAGGGAATTAATGGAGGACTATAATCTCTCCAGAGGGAGGAGGATGAAAGAAGGGAACGAAGTGAAAGCGTTATTCTTTATTTAGGGACTGTTAATGAAATTTTTAATAAAATATTAATTGTTCATTTTAGTTTCCATCTTACTCCTCAACAATCAACATGTCAGTATCTGATTAGTGAGTACCATCATTTGGCAATGCCGTGTAGTAATACGGTAATAGACTATAATTTCTCATTTATATATATTTTTATGGAAGCTTTAATGAAAAGAGTTTGGATCAAGATTATTTTAATAAAAAAATCATTCTATAGTTTTCTTTAACCAAAAGCACCTTAAAATTAACCATAAGGACAGTGGCTCCCAATTCTACATGGGTTGTATTACAGAGTCCAACAAGAACAAAAATAAGTTTCCAAAATTACCCCAACAAAAAGAAAACTTAGGGCTTATTTGGTATCCTATTTAAATTTTTTTATAATTTCTCAAAACATATATTAAGAATTTTTTTTTAAAACAATTTTCTTTAAAACTCAAAAACTTGTTTGGTTTGCAATTTAAAAATTCTGAATCTTACAACTTAAACTGGACAAAGAGATCCAAAAAGAGGGGGTGTGAAACAGAAGGAGGATAGAGGAGGAAAGAAAGTAAGAGATAATTTGAGGAAAGAGAAATAAGTGAGAGGATCAGAGGAGATAGAGAGGAAGATGAGCGAGAAAAAGAACCGAGAGAATGAAGAGAGCGGATTGGAGGAGAGACGAAAAAGGTAAAAAAAAAAGAAAGAGAAGGGTAAGAGACAGAGAATAAAAGAGAGAGATAGATTTTGAGTGAGAGGGGAGGAAGGAGATAAAAGAAATGAGTGAGTTTACGTTTAAAAACTCTAAAAACTTACTTTTTCTGTTTTTAGAAAATAGACTATATTTTTTAGTTAGTCTTGAGTTCAGTTTTTTAAAATAGTCTTACCAAATAAGTTTTTAAGGCCTAAAACTTGAAAATTGTTTTGAGTTTAAAAAGTTGGATTCAAATAAAGTACCAAATAGGCTCCTAGCTTTTGGTGTAGGTTTTTTAAGGAGAGGGATCCCCATTTTATGAGGATAATGTGCTCAACCAATGGATCTCCTTTAATGAGATTGTGCGGCTGGATTTAACATGCCTTTTTTTTTCTTTTTTTTTTCTTTCAACGGGAGAAAGCATGGATGAAGAATACGGAGGTGTAGGTCTGAAACTTGTTTTGCTCCCACGAAGGAGAAAACTCACGTTACCTCCAAGCAGAGTGTTGATCGGCGTTTCGTTTTCTGGGTTTTTCTTCCTTCATTCTTGGTGCATATATTAGTCTTTGAATTTCCTTGTCCAAATTAGATTCAGATTTGGAGAATAACCAGACCTTGAAAAGAAGAAAATCCCAAATTATTGAATCCAATCTCCAAAACTGGAATTAAAATGAAACGAACTAATAAAAAGAGCTGTGCAATTAAACCAAAGAGGAGGACACTCAAACTGAATCCATTTTCCATGGAACTGGAAAAAACCAAAAATCCCAATTCCTTGCACCCATCTCTCCATAAAACTAGAAAGAAGAAGAAATCTCAAATCATTGAACCCATTTATCGATTTTCTCAAAAATATCTCTAAATTTGAAAGACAACATACGAGGATTTCCTATTCGTCTTATCGAGGTTGGGTTTCGAATTGATTTGCGCCTCCTTGTTCTTCATGCCGTCCTTTCTCCCGTTGAAAGGAAAAAAAAAAGAAGAAGGCATGTTAAATTTACGCCACAAGATCTCACTGAAAGAAATCCAACGGCTGAGCACATCATCCCTATTTTTTCGCTTAGTTTCAAAAGTAGTGAGTTATTTTGGTTCAGTTTCAGAAAATAGTGTAGGTTATTTTGTTATAATTTAAAAAATAGTGAGTTATTTTGGTTTAGTTTTATAAATAGTGTAGATTATTTTGCTGTAATTCTAGAAATAGTATGGGTTATTTTAGTTTAGTTTCATAAATAGTGTGAGTTATTTTGCTGTAGTTCCAAAATAATATGGTTTATTTTGGTTTAGTTTCATAAATAGTTTGAGTTATTTTGCTGTAGTTCCAAAAATGGTATAGGTTATTTTGGTTTAGTTTTGTAAATAATGTGAGTTATTTTGCTCTTGTTCCAGAAATAGTATGAGTTACTTTGATTTAGTTCCAAACATAGTGTGAGTTATTTTGCTGTAGTTTCAGAAATAGTGTGATTTATTTTGCAGCAGTTCCAAAAATAATGTGAGTTATTTTGCTCTAGTTCCAAAAATAGTATGAGTTACTTTGATTTAGTTCCAGACATAGTGTGAGTTATTTTGCTGTAGTTTCAGAAATAGTGTGGTTTATTTTGTTGCAGTTCCAAAAATAATATGAGTTATATTGGTTCAATTTCAAAAATAGTATGAGTTATTTGCTATAGTTTTAGAAATAGTGTTTATTTTGTTCCATTCCATAAATAGTGTGAGTTATTTTGGTTTAGTTCCAAAAATAGTGTCGGTTATTTCATTGTAATTTCAAAAATAATATGCGTTATTTTGCAGTAATTTCAAAAATAGTGTAAATTATTTTAGTTGAATTTTGAGAAGTTCCATAAATAATACAAAATTACATTCACCAAATCACAAACAAGAATATGTAATCACACTTTTGAACTTATGTTCAACAGAGCAAAAGACATGAGAACCGCACTTGAAATGGTGACTTCTCTCCTGCTCTCTCTCAGCATGTGTGTCAAAATCTAAGTAAACTGCTTAATTAAATGCTACACTTTATTCAGTTTGACAAGCTTCTAAATTCTACTATTAATTCTATATTTTAAAAAATGCTAAGCAGACTTGTCTTCCAAGTGAGTCTCATGGACATCGCTGTACACGTCCTCTATCTTGATAACATAAGCAAAACAGGCCCGTCACAAAACAAATAAATAAAGGTACAAGTCTTGATAATACAAGCAAAATAGGGCCACCACAAAACAAATAAATAAAGGTATAATAAAATAAAAAGTGTAGTAATCATGCTTCCTTCACCTTCCCAACCATCTTTTTCCTCTTTTTTCACATCTCTGGTTACAAACATTATCACCCACACACCGCATCACCCTTAAAATCACAAATTAAGCTGGCAGGAATCAATCACACCTAGAATAATCCCAGTTTAATTGATACTCAAAATAATCTGGGTGGCAAAAGATGGAAGGAGTGCTTTCATTGATATTCAAAATAATCCCAGTTTAATTTCATGGGTGTGATTCACCACCTCCTCATCGCATCACCATTAAAATCACCTTCTTCTCATGCTTCGTCTTTGTCGTCTTCTCGTCATCTTGGATTGCCATCATCTCTCAAACCGAAGGCGCTCTGGTTTTTTTCGACAGGACTAAACTAACAGAAAACAAAACTAATAGAACCTAAAAACTTCAGGGGCAAAATCGAGAAATCAATATGTTAATATGGTTGGGCCATTTTAATTGAACTTGTTTAATATTGGGCTTTGTACTGATCATTAAATAAAAGTATTACATGGTTTTTCTTTATTAAAATTTAAAGTTTCCAAGCTCTTTTCATTAGTTTTTCTTATTTTTATTTCATTCCAAAGCCGAAAGGGCAAGAGGCTGACGGGCACTTAAAACCAAAAAACGAACCAAATCGAACTGCACTGAACATTTCGATTTTACGGTTTTAAAACCAAATCGTAGAATAAAAAACGGTTTGATTTTAATTTTGACTTTTAAAAATCGTACCGCACCACACTTCAAATTAAATGTCATCCCTTTTCACCCCTATTCAGCAGAATATCAAATTATCACTCATCACTCAATACAACCAAGGCCACGAGTGATTGCTTGAGCGGCCCACATTGCGTTGTTTTACAGATGATCAAAATTATCTAACTTTTGAGTCTATTTGTATATATTATGTTTGAAAAAAAAATGAAATTCATCAAAATTATTTTACCCATTTGTTTGTCATCATGAAACTTTGTTTTTCGGACTCTATGTTCGTCAATTTCTTTAATTTAGTAATCAAAACTTATAACTAGTTCATAACTAATGCTCCAATAAATTTCATACAAGTTAATAATTCATGGAGAGAAAAGACGTTTGATTTTTGGTTTCTTATGCATGGCTTTAAATTTGAATAAAGGTTGGAAGTATTTGCAATATTTTTGTCACATCAATCATTTTTGAAACTGAAATAACTCTTCATTTTGATTTATGAGATTCAAAATCGATAAAATTGGTCCCTTGAGTTTGTTTACCATCAATCGTTTTTTTTCTCTCCTAAAAACATCTTCATGAAATAAGGAAAAAATAACAAAAATACCCTCAATTTTTGTCAAATCATTTTAACCTGTTGTTTATTAAATTGACGTTATATTTTTTTGTCATTTTGTTTTTGTTCCTTAGTTAACAGAGATTTTCAAAAGTAGGACAAAAATAATTGACAGTGGACAAATCCAAAGACCAATTCTATTAATTTCAAATCTCAGGTTATGTCACTCTCAAAGATCATTTTGACTAAAAAAACTATTTAATAATAATCGTATTCTTAATTTATTTGTAGAAAAATTTTGCAACATGACATGTTTGACCAACCCCACAAGAATATGGGACTTGTCTTATATGGTCATATCCAACCTTACACAAGTCCTACCATTACTATACCTAAATACTAAAAAAGGGAAAATGAAAAAAAAAATGATTTTGGATAACATGCTCTTCCATTTGGGACACCGAAGTTATGAAATAATTAATAGCAATTAAGGATGTTGATGAAACGTTAAATCATGGTACATTGAATATGATTGGCAATAACGAAATGCTGAGCCATCGGCAGCACCCTATGATCGCATAACATTTACGTGATCAGAAAGATGTACAAACTCGGCTTGCATACAAGAAAGAAGAAAAATTAATAACATATCCATTATTAAGACATTAAGAAATGCCAAGTCTTTGTTTTCTAAAGGTAAAAAAAAAACTAATAACATGTCCATTATTTTTTTAAACAAAACATGTTAAAAATATCATTGGACAAAATAAAATAAAAATGAGTACTCACAATCCAAGTACTATCCCCTCCATTAGCACCCAAATTTGAGTTAAGTTCACTCAATAAAAAGATTTTGTCATTTTATTTCGAGTATTTATCAAATATAGCAAAAAATTAACCTTTAATTTCAAAAATGTTAATTTTTATAAAAACTTTCAAATATATCCAAAATTTCACTTAAATAGACACAAATACCCTCAAATTGAACAATCAAATAAATTAAAGGTTTTTTAGCCACTGCTGCCTCAACTTCACCTTCGCTCTTACACTCCACCACCATAACCCTATCCCCTTCGACCCCCTCATCACCGACATTGAGCACCGATGTGGTTACCGCAAGTGGAAGTAACAAAATTTCAATCATGCCTTCAACGTCTTCTTTCTTCCCACGACCTAAGTCTCTACCCCCACCACCAATTCATGGACGCAGAAACTCTTTATGAATCGCATCAATTCTCTATAATCTTCGAACCCAATTGGAAAAGGAAAATTTTAAGAAAGAACCACTAAATTTATCTCTGGGTACAGAAATTTGGATTGGAAGGTGAAGGGTTTGGATTGTGAGAGAATAAGGGTTTAGGTAGGTTAGGGTTTTGATTTGGGCATGTCTGTTGGATTTATCCACCAAATGAAGAAGACGACTTCTTCTTTTAATTTTTTTATTTATAATTTTTATTTTTCTTACTAATATCATTTTTAGTTTTAAATATAAAAATAGTTTTTAAAGTTAATCCACATGTCGTTATATGATTGTATTTGTGAGACCCATGTGGCGCAACATCGCACTAACATGGCAATTGGCAGATTTTTCACGAAAAGACTAAAATGATCATGATTGACAAATTTAAAGAAAGACTAAAATGATTCACAATAGACAAATTCAAGGACACTACTATTGATTTTCATTGTTAAGAGTTAGACTAAGGAGTTATGTCAATGTCACGAACCATTTTAGCTAAAAAGATTTTAATTTATTTGATTGTTAAATTTGAGGGTATTTGTGTCTATTTAAGTGGAATTTTGGATATATTTGAAAGTTTTTTTTAAAATTGACATTTTTGAAATTAAGGATTAATTTTTTGCTACATTTAATAGATACTCTTTTATTTCCCAGTTTGCCGTTAATTTCAATATTAGAAAAACATATAATATAAATAAAAATTAAGAAACCCAAGTTAACGCTCAAAATTATTACGAGGTCAACAAAGATCAATATAGTCAATCCTCGATGGAACTCAAGATAGAAGACTAAATGATAGATAATAAAGTTTAAGTGGTTCACCCTTAAACCCCCCAAGTCTGACATAGGAACATGGTCGGGCCTAAACTCGACCCATGCCGGTCGACCCATAGCCAGTCCAGAACCTAAAATGCAAGGCCCAAGCCTTGCCCATTTAAAATCGGGGTGGATAAAATCTAGCCCTAAAATTGGGCCAGGCTAGCCTATAACCCGAATAATGGGATGGGGTCGGGTTGGCGCCTGTAAAAAACCCTTAGCCGCCGACCTTTGTAATGGGATCAATGACAATCACTCTTTGACGATTGCAAAGTTAAGATGGTGGTTTTTGTTTTTCTTTTAGTTATGCACATGGCAAAGGACCATGACGATTGTAAGATGATTAGAGCGCGTTGTAGTTTTTTTATCGTAATGTGTTTACGGTAGTTCAAACGACTTGTAAGGTTGCATTTGAGTGAAACGTATAATTTAATGAATCATTCATAATAAAGTATATCGAACTTAAAACCTTTTATGTAAATTGAACAAAAATATCACTAAACCCTAATATTTAGTACGTATCGGACTTTAACTTGCAGCCAGCAATATTCTGATTGGTTGGCAATTGGCGGCTAAACCTTGCCATTTAGCACACGTTTTTTTCTTCTTATATCATGCTAATTGTTTTGTCTCGTCAAATCTATAGAGGCACGTTTATGTTAGAAAAAGTTGTAAAAGTTATAACCAAATGTGAGTAATATAGAGATGTGATGGTCATCTAACTTTTGGTCTTGTAGCATCCACAGTTTGGTTGCCTTGAAGTTGTGTAGGTGGTGTCACCGCAGAGTACCTTCGATTGCATGCTCAAATGTCTCGATCGCTTTTCTAATTTTGATTTAATATATATTTTTCCGGTTAAATATTAATAAATTAGGCATGAACAAGGTGGCCAATTTAATATTATGGATTTGGATATCTCTGCTTGTTGCATCCTTCTTGACTTTTAGATTGCTTATTGTGTAGTGACGTTAACATAATCAATTCGTTCAATAAATGAGTTTACAATGTCAAAGAAAACAAAATACAGGGAAGAAACCTTTGAAAATGTTAATATTTAGTGGCTTATATTACATTCAATGCCAGCCGGTCTACAAATTTGTGGTAGAGTCTCGAATTGCTGATATTGATTTTTGTTAATTAGTATTTTAAACTGATAAAAATATAACACACACAAACAGATTACAAATCAATGACATATTGTAACGAATCTTGATAATATTATTGAATCAAAATGTAATGGGAATGCGAATCCGTTCCATACAAGCTACTTTATTATACACCAGGGTTAATTGCTGAGCAGGCACTGAGGATAACCAAAGTAGTTGCCTGCCTAAGGCTCCCAGTTTGAAGGACCCCCAAATTTTTATTTATATAATTCCAATATGTAAGATCTATGGGTCTCCCCCTCTCTCTCTCTCTCTCTCTCTCTATATATATATATATATATATATATTACAATTTAAATTTAATAAAATATTTAAAAATAAAATTTTAGGCAATAATATAACTTTTCACAAAAAAAATTTTACTTTTTTTTTCTTTTCTCCCACCCACATGTAATTATAGTTTTACTCTTTTAAATCTAATTAAAATTAAAAAATCAAAATGCCAGTCATTTTTCTCGATACAGTCCCAATCATTTTCTCTTTTCGCTTTTCACATAAACTATCACTCTTCTGTCTCACTCTTTACATGATGAGCATTCTGATTTTGATGGGAAATACTTATTTCTAGAGCTAAGAATCTTGAGATAAACTTTACCGAAAGAAATAAATCGGGCAATAGAAGTGTTGAAATATTTGAGACAAATGGATGGTTGTTTCCGAATGCATGGGTTGCTTATTAGGGATAGCAATGGTTTGGTTTGGGGACGGAAATGTTATATCCATCCCCATAACCACACATATTAACCATATCCATAACCGCAAATTAACCACCGGGGAATCCATAACCATACCCGCCGGGTAACAGATTCCTCATCAGTTAATGGTTATATCCATGTTCGTCAATACCAAAAATATATTTGTTCAATTGACACATTATAATACAGTAAATACTAATTTTGTCATTATTGTTAGATCCTACATCGCTCAGGGGAGTGATCCTTATATGTATATTCCTATCCCTACTTAGCACGAGGCGTTTTGGGAGCTCACTGGCTTTGGGTTCCGTTGGAACTCTGAAGTTAAGCGAGCAGCGCACGAGAGCACTCCCATGATAGGTGACCCACTGGGAAGTTCTCGTGTGAGCTCCCAGAAACAAAACAGTGAGGGAGTGGTCAAGACCCAAAGCGGACAATATCGTGTTACGGTGGTAGAGCAGGCCCGTGATGTGGTGGACCTCAGGGGGGATGTGACAATTTGGTATTAGAGCTTAACCTTGGTCGTTGTGTGCCGACGAGGATGTCGGGCCCCTAAAGGGGGTGGATTGTTAGATCCCACATCAGCCAGGGGAGCGATCCTTATATGTATATTCTCATCCCAACTTAGCACGAGATCTTTTGAAAGCTCACTGGCTTCGGGTTCATTGGAACTCCGAAGTTAAGCGAGTAGCGCACGAGAGCACTCCCATAATGGGTGACCCATGGGGAAGTTTTCGTGTGAGTTCCCATAAACAAAATCGTGAGGGCGTGGTCGGTGCCCAAAGCGGACAATATCGTGCTACGGTGGTAGAGCAGGCCCGGGATGTGGTGGACCTCAAGCCGGGATGTGACAATTATAAAATATAAATATATCGACGTTGTTGGTTGCTCTTTGATCTTTCCTGTAAGTACTATTCAATTCTCATTGGTTTGGTTCAAAACTTTTAAAGTTTCCCACAAAATGTAACTTTTGTAATTCTCAAAGTAATGGGTTCGGTGAATATGCATATATATATATGCACATAAATTAATTATACAATAGGATATTTATTATATATAAATTATATATATATATATATTATGTATTATTTGGTTCGGATTTGAAGACAGATTTGGATTGGAAACCCCTATAACCATAACTGAATAATATTTTCGGTTTTCCCCATATCCAAAATATAACCAAATTTTCATCCCCAAATCCGTTCCATTCAGATTATCCACGGTTATCGGGTTTAACGGTTTGAATTGTCATCCCTATTGCTTATAGAATTTTGTTAACTATACGAGTTAAAGTTGCATTTGGAGAAAGAAGTTTTCAAAATTAAAGTTGATCAAATCTTATTTTCGATCAACTATATCACAAGAAATATGGAATGGGTTAAATATTTTATCCATTGAAAAAGAATTGGTTGAAAAATTAAATTATGTAAACTTAATTAGTACACTTGTATCTAGAAATGCGAGACGTGTAAATATTTAAGAGTATTGTTTGTATATGTTTTTTCTTTAAATATTAACTTTTTATGATACTTGACGCAGAAGTAGACTTTTTTTAATGTATTTAGTGAATTATTTTTTATACATATTAATATACTAAGGGTCGAGAGTTAGAGAACTCTACAATCCCATTTTGAAAGTTCGCCTAGAACCTTCAAATTCTCAAGACCGACCCTAATTAATTGTTATAATTCCGATTATGTAGGTTTCGTTTTTGGTGTTGGACGGTGGGTTGATAAGAATTTAAAACAAAAAGGAGACCGTGTCCGAGTGGTTTACCAACATGCACAATGCATTGCCCATAACGTATGAACCTGGGTGAAGAAAATAAGGAAATGCACCCCCAGCCGATTCTAATCAGTTAATTACTATCTGGTTTAGTATTGCTGTGATTTAAAAAAAAAAAAATGTTTCTACTGTGTTGTGAGAATAAACAGCTGTAAAATAAAACAGCAGAGTGTTTGGTAAACTTTTTTGTAAAAGTGATTTTGAAAAGAAAAAAAATCAGTATTATAATGTTTGATAAACTTTCATGTAAAACAAATGTGAAAAAGCTGGTTTTTCAAAGCTGGGTTTTGCAGCTTTGTGCTTTTGGCTTTTTTTCACCAAAAACTGTGAAAAAAAACTGAAGCTGAATGTTTACCAAACATAAAAAAGTTTTTAAAGCCACTTTATTTTTATTTTTTATTTTATTTTATTTTTTTTTTTCAGAAGCAATTCAGTACCAAACTAGGACTATATCACCTCACTATTTTTTTTTTCCGAAAATAAAAATGAAAAAAAGGGAGAATTCTGCTATTGGACGAACAGAAGATTGCCACAAAGAATGTTAACCACTATATTCTGAGTTCAAACTTTCTCTTCTAATTTTTTTTTGGTATAATTTGGAGTAGCGTGTATCCTTTGCACCTCCCAATGAATAAATTAAAAATACTTTATTCATCAACCTATTTTAAACACTAAATTATCGTGTCAACGTTAATTAAACGGCTAGACAGTTTTTAATTTAATTTATTTTGTGCAGATATGATTTTTGAAAGTTGATCTCAAAACAAATAGTTTTGATTACTGTACAAAACTACGGAATGGGAATGAGAAGCTATGGCGAAGCTACCATCTCATGCATGATATTTCAAAGGAATTTTTATTGGCACTCCAAAATTCTTATTCTACACTCCAAACTTTCTATATTTAGAAAGAAAAATACACTTGTGAGAAATGTAGAATGAAATTTTTGAAGTGCCAATAACACTTCCCTATTTCAAAATAATATGAATAATTTGTTAAGCCTAATGAGATAGAAGAGGGCCACATGACGAAAAATTAGGTGGAGGATTGATGGATTGACCTTAGAACACAATTAATAACTTTAGTTGCAGCTGCAAGCCTGCATTTAAATTGAAATGCAAGACAATTAACCATTATTGTACTTCTTTGGCCTTGCAAGTGTCAGAAATTTAATAATTTGTATTCGAAACTAAATATATTTTGTATTTTTTCTCGCTCACAAAAGTGCATAAAATTAAAAGAAGAGCATTAAAATCACTAGCCATTCATAATTATCCACTCTGACTACAGATAATGTTGGCCAAATTTAAGAGAAAGTTCCTTGTATGGACCGATCACCAAACCAAAGAAGTTGCGGGCAGGAAAGCCGTTCCTCGACCACACTTGCATTTTGGTTGGTTTGTCTTCATGAATAGACTAAGACTTGTCTTTGTTTCCTTTTGGACCATGAAAAATATAACAAATGACTTTGATTTTGATTTTGTTAAACTTTTTTTTTGGTTGTTCTAGAAATTTGGTTTTGCCTAATACTTAGCCGCATTAGATGAATCGGAAAAGAGAAAAAGAACGAGAATGAGTACAATTAGTCTTCCGATTGATTTGATTCATGATTTTTTTCAAATAATGAATCACGAATTCAAGGTAAAAGTTACAATTTTATTTTCACATCAACGTGATAATCTTCAAAATTTGAAATAAATATTAGCCATTTCTAAAACCAATTGTAGCATTTCCGAAGTCTTGTCAAACGTATAAAAATGGTGTTGCACAATTGACAAGTTCTCAATGACTCTGCTTCGGATATATGCTTACTTGGTCAAAACTAATCACAATATGTTAAAAAAAAATAAAAAAAAACTAATCACAAACATGAACCCATTTTAAAAGTTATAATAACTTTAACCGTTTGATCAAATTTCAAAATCCCGAATCCCCGGACTTGGTGGATTAGGAAGAAGGGATCCGGAGATGATTCATTTCCCATGCCTTACCTTAATCAGCCTCTTGATAAGGATTGCCTTCAAAGTCACTTTATAGTATATCCAAATTTAAAACACCTTAATTTAATTTCCTTGAGATTATAGTTGTACATAAAAAAGACTCTCTCAAAAGTGAGACTCTTTGAATTACCTCATGTTTTTTTTCTTCTTCACAATATTGTATAATATTGACACGATAATTGATGTTAAAATGTGTGTCAAAAAGTCCCTCAAGAGTCTTCTTAGTATTTCTCAATAATTTACATTTGACTTCTTCCCGATTCCAATAATGAGAAATGTTAAGGAGACTTTTTTAAAAGTGTGAATCTTCATGGATTTTCTGTCACCTTATTTTTTTGGAACAACTCCCGTGTCAACATTATAAAATATTTTGAAAAAAAATGAGGTGACAGAAAATTTATAAAAAATCTCACTTTAAAAAAGTCTCACATAAGATTTACATGATACGTTTGTTATTTTTTTGTTAAACGTTTTCATTTTATATTCTTCATTGCATTTAGTTTTCTGCCTATGTCTTCATCTCGTTTTGCTCTATTTTTAATATGAACGGAAAACATTACGAACCGTTTATGTATTTGTTAGAATAGACTAACTAAACGACCTTAGGTTTAATTTATTTTTTACAAAGATGATATTTACAGTATGATTTATAATATAAACGGTTTTGATCATAATCATAAAGGTTTGTGATTCGAACACGAAGAGTTTTAAGTAGAAGTTCTTACTCATCTTTGAGTAGCCAAATATTGTTGTTTCTTGTATTATTAAAAAAAAGGTATGATCTCATGATTTGAGCATACCTAAAGGAGATATCATTTAAATAGCAAATCTAAATTTGCTTACATAAAAAAAACGCATTTTTAACGACGTAGCTAACCCAATTAATAGATTAAATAATTAGCAAATGACTTCATATATGTACAAAGGGCAATTGCTACTTATTCAAGTTCGCCAAAGTGAGAAAACTTGATTTGTTCAAAAAGTAAAAAGAAGTTCTCTTTCTTGGAAAAGGATCGGTTCTGAGTTTATCGTATTTCGTGTGGTCAATTTTTTTTAAATAATATGTGTATTTAATTTTAAATTTTAAATAATTTCTGATTGCACGATATATAAAGAACAATCACGATCACCTCATCCTAAGGAAAATGATCAGGCAAGGATCATTTTCCCTCTTTCTTTTCCCATTAAAAAAAGATGAAAAAAACAGCAAGATCGGACGGTCAAAAACAAATCAAGATAAAAATCCCCAAAACCAGACCTCATCACAGCCGGGTCGCATAACACACGATCAACTTTGAACTATCTTCGCACAAAGGCTCGACCGCAAAACCACCACGCAAAAAACCAGAGGCCAAAATCTCCAAAGCCTTCCTTCTGTGGTCCTCTCCTCTCTGCGTTTTCCTGGCTCAGTGACTCGGTGAACTCGTCTTCGTCTACAAGTCAAAAGACCACCTGCGAGCGGTTGAGCTGCGAGCGCAGAGCCTCTGAAATCGTGAGCGAATTTACCAAATTACCCACCCACTGCCACCTTAATAATTCATTGACTATTATTTTTTCCCATATAAATATTACTAACTACCCTCCCCATTTTCTGCATTCTCTCGATTTTCTCAGATTTGCAGAGAGAGAGAGAGGGGGTGCTCCGCGCGATACGACTGCGATTTGAGAAATGGCGGCGACGAAGTACAAGTATCTGATAGAAGTGGAGAAGGCCAAGGAGGCCAAGGACGGCAAGCCGTCGCAGGGACCTGTGTACCGGAGCCTGTTCGCCAAGGATGGCTTTCCGCCTCCGATTTCCGGAATGGACAGTTGCTGGGATGTTTTCCGGTACTTTTTTTTTTTTAAAATCCAATTCTTCTGTTTGGTTGCCTAGAAAGCGCAAGAAAACGAAAGAAAATTAATATAAGTGATTTTTTTGCTTGGAGGTTTGTCGTTTGATCCAATTTTTATTATTAAAATTAAGTTTAAAATAACAAGTTGACTGAGCTTGGATGCTTCGTTAATATCGGATTATGAAATTCTGAGGATTTGAAGTTTGAATTTCGGAAAGGATTTTGTTTCTACTTGATCTTTTATTTCTCAGTAATAGAGCATGGTACGGATTTTTCTGTGTATATTCTGAGAATCTGAATGCAAGAAATTCAGCTTTGACCATGCTAAAGTGATGCAGTAAAAATTTAACGGTAAATATTGTTTTGGTTTTTCGATCCCGAAATCCACAATGATTGCTGAAGAGCTCTGGTTTCGATCCGGTAATTTAATCGAACAACTATGGTTTTCTGGGTCATGCTTGTTAAAGAGCTCTGCTTTGTTCGGAAAAATGGGTGGTTCAGTTTTACTTTGGAACAAGCATAATACTTTGATCTGATCTATCTGCGAAATCGAAGACTAAATTATTTTATGTATGAATTTTTCTTGTTTGTAAGATTTCTTGCTTGTTTTGCAGCATGTCAGTGGAGAAAAATCCCGGAAACCCCATGCTTGGTCGTCGGGAGATTGTGAATGGGAAGGTATAATATCGTAGTTGTAGATCATCTGTGTCTATCCGACGCCATAGCGTGCTTTCTAACTCATTCTTTTGGCTTGTAGCTAATATGGAAAGTTTTGGTTCTTTGCAGGCTGGTAAATATGTGTGGCTAACTTATAAGGAAGTGTATGACATGGTAGTCAAAGTTGGAAATGCCATGCGCAGTTGTGGTGTGGTCGAAGTATGTCATCATCTGTTATCATTCCCTAATTTATTTTTTATTCAATACTTTGTGAATTATTTTTGCGTGGAATTGACGTGCAGATTATGATTCAACGTATTTATTGCTGATTGCAGGGAGACAAGTGTGGTATATATGGTGTCAACTGCCCAGAATGGATTATGAGCATGGAGGTATGCTGTCTGTTTTCATTTTCATCTACCTGTTTAGAAAAATGCTTACGTGATAAAGCCGGTAGTACCTTGAAGCCATAGTTTGTTTTGTTACTTCCCATTTTCTACTGATGTGGTCTGTGAAAGAAACAAGAAAAGAAGTCTTTTCCTGTCCATTGTGGTACCTCTTGAATTCTGAAGTGAGGAGTTTGCATCGAGAAATTTTTATTTTGTGTCTGGTATCTCTGCTTGGGCATGCACATTCTCTGAGTTGTAGCTTATTCATTTTCGGTTACTTTTACATAAATATCCTTTGCTCTAGGAAATTCTGTTAACAATAAAACATTCCTGCAGGCTTGCAATGCTCATGGACTCTATTGCGTGCCTTTATATGACACTCTAGGTAGGCATATCTCTTCTTTATTATGTAGCCCACCCCAATCAGTTGGGTTGAAGGCTTGGTTGAAATAGTTGAGGTGTACCTTAACTCACTTTTCATGATTTTCAATAGTTATTTGTATTTTGTCCCTAATCTCTGATATATGGTTTAGGTTCTGGTGCTGTGGAATTTATCATATGCCATGCTGAAGTTTCAATTGCTTTTGCTGAAGAAAAGAAGATACCTGAGGTGCACAATTTTGTATCTACTATTTTATTGCTTAGTAAAGCTTTAATGTGGTACAGGTACATCAGAGGATACTGTTGTCAGATTATACTTCAAATATAGGTTGAATATTGACAGTAACTGTGTAAAAAAATGCGAGTTGGTGACAATTTTAGAGTTCAAACATTTTAAAGCTGCTAGTGCTTATTCAAGCTCTGTTCTTTCACTGCCCTTTCTTTCAGCTGTTGAAAACATTTCCTGGTGTGGCAAAATATCTGAAGAGTAAGTTCGATATGTCTCAATTTATTTTCAAGATTCTTTGTGTATGTATCTGTTGCTATCAATTAGAAACAACTTCTTCATCTCTATTTGAATTACAGCTCTTGTGAGCTTTGGCAATGTTACACCTGAACAAAAGGAAACACTTGGGCAGTATGGAGTGACGTTATATTCATGGAGTGAATTTCTGCAATTGGTGGGTTATATTTTTTTCCTCCCAATCTCTTCTCATGTAATAAATTATATTTGTGAGCCAAAGAAAGTAGTTGGGAAATTTCTTATGGGAGTACTCTTCTTGTGTTGAGCGCTATTTAAAAGTTGCAAATGGTGCTTCTCTATCTGTGTGGAATTACTGAACTGCTAATCAGTTTTTTGAAAGATAATTACTGTGTGATAATTTAGAGGAAATCTGTAATGTGTTTGAAGGAGGGGATCTGGCTTTAATTGTCATATTTCATGCACAGGTTGTTAATGATTCATTTCCAAATGATCAGTACTGTTCATTTGTGCTGGCTTAAGTTTTAAATATGTTCCTGCAGGGAGAGAATAAAGAGTATGACCTTCCAGTAAAAAAGAAAAGTGATATCTGCACTATAATGTATACTAGTGGAACAACTGGTGACCCCAAGGGAGTACTGATATCTAATGAAAGCATCATTACTCTTCTGGCTGGGGTGAAGTGTTTGCTAGAGAGTGTAAATGAACAGGTGAGCTCCTTTTTCATTTCAACGTACGTACCTCATTTTGTGAGAATAAGAACTGGTTACTTGTGTTTTAAAATACTGACATTTTGCAAAATATATTTGGTTTCGTTTTCATTTTTAAAGCTGAGTGAGGAGGATGTATATCTTTCATTTCTTCCCCTGGCACATATCTTCGATCGGGTGATTGAGGAGTTATTTATCTGGACTGGCGCCCAAATAGGGTTTTGGCGTGGGGTGAGGACAATTACTTCTTGTTCGTTTCTAACCATAAATTACAAGTGTGATATTAAATTATAAGTTATATCTTGTTCTGCAGGATGTCAAATTATTAACTGAAGACATTGGGGAGCTAAAACCGACTATCTTCTGTGCTGTTCCACGTGTATTAGATAGAATCTACACAGGTACTGAACAAGAGACCCTAGCTTGAAATTCGTGCAGTTGCAACCTTCTAATATTAACAACTTGGGGCTTCAATGGGGGAGAGAGGCTTACATGTGAGGGGTCTGTTTTAACATAAAGTAATCATAGACCAGTTATAACATCATAATCTTTTGGGAATAGTGGTAATACAGGTATATTTACCTGGATGAATTTTCCAATGAGTTTGATTTTCTGGATCTTTCACATGAGTGGAAAGTAATGAAGGAACCTATTCATCTCAGTGGAGGGATCCCTTGTTAGTGCATGATTTTAGTCACAGAATTGAGGCTTCTTACTCGTTGATGCAATTATATCATCAAATAAATGCGTAATAACTAAAACAGATATGCTATATAACTTCTATGCACATTTCCAGGCTTGACACAGAAGATTTCATCAGGCGGCTTTCTGAAAAAGACCTTGTTCAATGTTGCATATTCATAGTAAGTGCCATTCTTTGCTTTGATCATTGGTAAAATATTATTTCTTATCGAATTCTACATGCCTGTTGTGAAAAGAATCTTGAATTTGTGAGTTATCCTATCCCTTGTACCCTTCTTCTCATACTTTGTAAACAAGATGCATTGTATTTGCATGTGGATTGCTATTTTTCCCCTAAAATATCCTGTCTATTTGTTTGTTGTGCATATACAACCTGTGTGGATTCAGTGCAAATTTAGTGACCTTATGCCTACTTGATATTAAGGCTTGAAGTAGATATAGATAATTGTGTTCTTATTTCTTAATGGCAGTAGATAACAGGATAGTTGTTATTACAATCTGATATGTTTGATCTGGTGCTGCAGCAAGTATCATAACATGCAAAATGGCCATGGGCATGCACAGGCGTCTCCAATTGCTGACAAAGTTGTGTTTAGTAAGGTAGTGGAATGTTTTATTTTTTTATCTTCTTCTTGAACATGCTCTATATGCTATGAACAGCAATTGGAACCATATTTTCTTCCTAGATTGAGCCTAATTTATGTTCTGACCACTACAGGTAAAGCAAGGATTGGGCGGTAGGGTGCGACTTATTCTATCTGGAGCTGCTCCTCTTTCTACTCATGTAGAAGCTTTCTTACGAGTGGTGGCATGCGCTCATGTTTTACAAGGATATGGTAAAGCTATCTTCAGGAGCTAGGATTATATAAGCTAATTTTCATTGTATCTTCGACTTTATTGAATCTTGCTGGATATATTGATACAGATTCCATATATATGCTACTGTAGGTCTAACAGAGACTTGTGCGGGGACATTTGTATCACTGCCAAATGAGCTGTCAATGCTTGGCACTGTGGGTCCTCCTGTTCCAAATGTGGATGTGTGCTTAGAATCCGTCCCTGAAATGGGATACAATGCTCTTTCAGACACACCGCGTGGAGAAGTATGTGTAAGGGGAAACACTTTGTTTTCAGGGTACTACAAACGTGAGGACCTTACCAAGGAGGTCATGATCGATGGGTGGTTCCATACAGGTTTGTATATTTATGTAATTCGTAGTCTACCATGCCTCCCATATCTTTCACTACAAACATTTAACTTTGCCCATAATTATCTTTGCATCAGGGGATGTTGGTGAGTGGCAACCAGATGGAAGCTTGAAAATCATTGATCGAAAGAAGAATATTTTCAAGCTTTCACAAGGAGAGTATGTTGCAGTTGAAAACTTGGAGAATATTTATGGACTTGTTTCTGATATTGACGCGGTATGCCCTTCAGCTTTGTAATTGTATTTCAAAATTACACAATTTTGTCTGCAATTTTCTTTGTGCTTTTATATTCTCTTGCACCTCTTTAATATAAAAATGTTCTTTTAGATATAATGACTTGCGTATTTAAGCGATGCATGCATTAAATGCAATATTCTTATTTTATTATAGTTGGATTTGTTTCAACCGCTTTACGTGAATTTATTCTAGTCTGATGATTTGTAATTTGTTCTGCAATTGTAGATATGGGTTTATGGGAACAGCTTTGAGTCCTTCCTGGTCGCGGTTGTTAATCCCAACAACCAAGCAGTTGAAAGTTGGGCTCAACAAAATGGTATATCTGGTGACTTCAAATCTCTTTGTGAAAATGCAAAGGTGAAAGAATACATAGTTGGAGAGCTGAACAAGATCGCTAAAGAGAAGAAGGTTTCTGTTTTCTTAATTTGAGTACCTTAAATTTGTAGTCATTGGGCAGGGAATTATTTTTTGGCTTTTGAAAAATATTATGAAGCTATTTATGACGCTCTTGTGTTGTTGCAGCTGAAAGGTTTTGAGGTCATAAAAGGTGTTCACCTCGACCCAGAACCATTTGACATGGAGCGTGACCTTATCACTCCAACATACAAGAAAAAGAGACCCCAGTTGCTTAAATACTACAAGGTAGCTCTTATTCCTGTTATGTTCTCTGAAATTGCTAAATGCTTGTTTTTTACATACGCATAATGTCAAGTTTGAACGCTGTGTTCAACACCCTTTCGCCACTATGGTAACTGGAAATTCGTTGCTTGATTTTCGCTTGACAGTCCAAAAAGCATTCTTAGCTTCATTTGAAGTCATGATATCTGATATAGGGACCTAAGAATGCATATGCTATGTGGCTGTTTAGATAGATGATTTGTCTCCGTCTATCCATTATGACCCATGAAGCCGGGTTGAGAGAGGTTAATAGTTGTTACCGTTGCATGGATCATCCAAGCGGATAATCCATTTAGATACAACAATTTTTTCTCAGCTCAAATCTAGAGTGCTGACCGGAAGTTATTTATGATCAAAATTACACCCGATTAATTTCGATGAGTATTCGTTTATGGTCAGTTGCTTCTTACATGTAAAGATGTTAACTGCGGTGAAAACGCTGAGTGAAAATTCTTTTGATGCACAGGATTTGATCGATAACATGTACAAGAATGCAAAATAAGGCCGATGCTTGAAGATGTATACTTTGTGGAGCCAGAAGCCCAAAGACGTTCACTAGTTCTGTTCTAGTTTCTCTGTTTTTATGTTTGGGACTGTACATATGCTTATTTGTACACCCAACCTGAATTTATGTCTACTGAATCTGGATCTTCTTCAGAAAAATACTGATAGTACATTTTCTTCCAAATGATCTAAATCGTCTGACTTTTTAGTGACCACCTCCCCCTACCATCGTCTTCGACTCTTTGCCATGACCACCACCATCTTCTCGTCATCATTGCCACCACCTCTCCCCACTATTTCCACCCCTACCATCGATGCCACCACCAATTCCCTCACCACCACCACAACCATCTCTGTTGCCATTGTCGACCCCTACCACCACCGCACACCATTGCCGCTGCTACCCCCCCCCTACCCTCCATGGTTGACACCACCACCACAACGATCACTATCATCACATTCACCACAACTTGTCAATTAATCGTTATCCACAACTAAAACAGTTTCACATAATTACGTTGTTTTTCACACGTTAAACATTTTAAATTACGATTTTCTAAATTCATATCTGCTTTACTATATAACTGATTATCATCAAACAACAGGCGTCAATCTTGTAAAAAGCTACAGCAATCCTCAAATAACAACCGTTGAACAAGTTCAAAGAACCTAGTCATGAACCACCACGAGGGAGGCCAAGTGGTTGGAGACGAATTCAGGCCGGTATTACTGTATTCCACATAGCATGTTCTAGGTTCGATTTCTGTCACAAGTGAATCGCACGATAGTGGTTAGGAGTAGACTGAAATGCTTGTATGAGCCTTTTCAACCTTCAAAAAAGGTAGACTGCTATGACGAAACCACGAACTAGTCTTTTTTCTACAAAAATAAAAAAGAAATAACCTGGTCATGGACTTGATTCTGATGCTTGTCAAAGATTCTGATGCTTGTCAAAGATATACGCAACACAAGTTGGCCCAAAAGGACAACACGTTAGCTAAAAGTTGAAACAAGTTTGTGAGAGAATAGACCAGAGGGAGCGAGAGTTTTGAAAATTATCCAAGTCAGAGAAGCAGTGAGACTGATTGAAATGTCGTCATATGCATGCAGTTCCAAACAAAATTCAACCTCTGCCAGTGCTACTAACGTGCGTTAGATATTTATAAAATTAACTTAATATTGCATGCAGCTTGAATATATGTGTCTGAGGAAAGTCTGAGGTCAAAGACATATCCATATATAGAAGTATTTGTGCATGTAAACCAATATATATCCATATATTGGAGTATTTGCGCATGTAAAACTACGCTAGGACTTGGGGTTCAAACTTCAAAGGGTATCAATCGTGCATCGTCATCGCAATAATGAATACTGCGTACCACCACCTGGCTAGCTTTTGTAACATCTCTCTTACGATCTTGGCCCTTTCGGTATCAACACATTCAACCGCCCATCGTCTTCTTTTTATAATAACTACATGTATTGTTGGTCTACAATCTACACGGACGGATGCATTCGTCTGTCAAAATATTTATCACGAATAAATTCATTAGAACATCTCTGATAAGTCAGTTAAAACAGACTTGTTTTGACTATTTATATATGTAGAAAATTTAACAAAATTAAAAATAAATTCTAAGTCCCACATACTAGCTATATCTCGAGTTAAAGTAGAAAAACGAATAGTTACCAGCTACATTTAGCTAGGAGGAGAGACGATTTAGCAAAATGTTAGATATTAAATAACAGTGAAACACACTCACACGATTTACTAGTTACATTCTTTTTGTGGACGAATAATGCACTTTTTAAACATATAATAAACAATTATGAAACAGAAACGTTATCGAGATTAAAATTTAGTTATATTGTAATGATACCACTTATGAGAGTTACTATTAACTTTTGTATAAATGATTAGGGATTAATTCTGAACTGAATCGAAGGAACATATGCGGTAAAAATGGACGTAAATTATCTGCAAATCTCAGTGTTTCATTGAGGAAGAAGGAGAAGAGAAGTAACTGTTGTACGAACTCTGTACACTTCAAAGTTGTGAATATCAAGTGGAAATCTACTCTCTCTCTCTCTTTAACTCACACCACCAGCTGCTATGACAACTGGCAACATTTGAACCTTACTTCAAAAACTATCCATTTCACTTTCTAATAGACAAAAAAAAAAAAAAAAACATAATTTAGACTTGAGCTTTAAGAAATCATCCCTCAGTGCTTTTACTTCAACACTCCCTTCTAAGCTCGTAAGTGATTTCACACCAAGCAATCCTCTGAGATAGTAAAAGCAATCCTTTGGCTGAGCTTCGGTGAACATATATGTTATTTGTTCATCTGATTTGCAGTAAATCAAATTGATGATGTTCTTTAGGAATGATGTAGTGAAACATTCGATCGATGTGTTTTGATCCTTGATCAAACACAAATTTCTTGTCATTGCAATGGCTGAGGTATTGTCACAATATAGTAGAGTTGCATCTATTTGCATTTCTCCAAAATCTTCCAAGACAAACTTAAGCCAAACTGCTTGTATAGTAACCTCTCGTACTCTCACATATTCAGCTTTAGTTGTGGATAAAACCACATTGTGTTGTTTAACAAAAGCCCATGAAAAAAATACAACAAATGGAAAAGCTTACCCTTATGTGCTTTTCATATAAGTTTTAACATTACCCCGATCTTTATCACAATATCTAACAAAAACTACGTAGATTCCCACTTCACATACTCAATTCCAAATTCGAAAGCTCCTTGAATATACATATGAGTACTTTCTTACCAGTTTCAATATGCTTCTGTATTAGATTGTGCATGAATCTAGATAGTAGACTGGCAACAAACATTTGCTGTCAAATAAAGTAAACTTCCCATAGTCTGTCTATAAAGAGCCTCATATGTAGGTTCACTATCATCATCTTTTTTTCAATTTGTCATTCACAATAAGAGGAATGCTCACTGGTTTATAATCATTCAAACCAAACTTTTTCAGCAAATCCATCCTCACATTGAATAATTCCCATGTCAAGAAAGTCATATAATAAAACCGGATCAGTCATTTAATATTTCTTCATCATATCTTCTTTAAACTCTGCAATCAATTCATCACTGCTTCCTGTATACATTATGTCATCAACCCAGATTGATACTATAATTGACTCTGCATTTCTCGTCTTGATGTACACATGGGTTCACTTGGACTCCTCTGAAATCTAGTACGGACAATCATACGAAGTTCTTGGAACTTGTTTTAAGCCATAAAAAGCTCAAAAAAAACACTTTGTTTTTAGAACCTGGAACTATAAATCCCTCAGGTTGATCAACATGCACTTATATCATAGACACTGTATTATCATAGGTCGTAGTGTTGCTTGGACTCCCATATTTACCCCTCAATTCAGATCAAAAGGAGCTTTAACACCAATGTTAACTATTGTATAAATGATAAGGGATTAATTTTGAACTGAATCGAAGGAAAATATGCAGCAAGAATGGAAAGAAATTATCTGCAAATCACATTATTCATTGAGGAAGAAGGAGAAGAGAAGTAATCGTTGCACTCTCTCGACACTTGAAATTTGTGAATACCGGCGGAAATCCACTCTCTCTCTCTTAACTCACACCACCAGCTGTATTTTCCAAACGAGCTTGACGAAGTGAAGAACAAGTTCCAAATACCACGTAGGGCATCCCTCCAAGCATTCCCATTAAACTGAATCGACGTGTCAAACAAACGAAACTCAGACCACTTGGAGTTGGGGAGAGAGGAGCATGCAGCGGCGGCACGGCGCAGCACCGTTTGGGTCGCCGCGGTTGGAATTCTAAACGCAACGTCTCTTGACTCATGGGGGACCCGAACGTTTGGGTATCCTGGAAGTGGCCACGTCACCATCTCCCGCCAAAACCCTAACCGCTTGGAATTTAAATGCACTGTCAACGTGTCGCGGTTTCCCTTCCCCCCACTCCCAAAATCCTTAATCCTATCACTCCTTAAACCTTCAAACCCTACCGCCTTCACACACACACACACCCCTCACACGTGTCCACCATCCCCTCCCAACGGTCCAGATTTCATCTTTCTCCCCTTTTATATAAATGTTTCAGTCCTCCTCAGGTATCTATCTTCTTTCTCACCAGCTCAGAAAACTCTGAAATAACAACAAAATGGTGGAATCTAAGTGACAGTTTTTTCATAGTCTCTCTGTCTGCACGATTCGATTCGCCAATCCGATTCGAGTTCTTCATATGGAGAGTCTAACTCTGCAGGATGTCGATTATCGATTTGAGAATTGCTGCGTGAATAAGAGGCAGAGGAGCATCACCGGCCAGAGCTCCCACGAGCTTGCTTCGGTTTCGTCATCGAAGAAGCACGATCCCTCCTCCTCCTCTTCCTCCTCTTCCTCCTCCTCCACCCACTGGTCCTCCGAGAATCCCCAATCCCCCACTGGAATCCTCGTTTCCGCTGCAGGAGGAAGCGGAAACGCAGAGGAGGAGAATGAAGAGGATATGTTGACGAGGACATCCTGCCTCTCATACGGCTCGATCTCCTTGATAGGACGGCGGAGAGTGATGAATGACGCCGTGGTCGTAACGACGGTAGACTCCTACCAGTTCTTCGCCGTCTACGACGGCCACAGCGGCTCTTCAGTGTCGAACGCGTGCCGCGATCGGCTGCACCACCTCCTGGCTCATGAGGTGGAGCCGTGGATACGCGGTGGGGAGGGGGTGGTCGACTGGGAGAAGGTCATGGCCTCGTGCTTCACCAAAATGGACGAGGAGGTCGGCGGCAGTGTCGATGGCGCCGACAGGGAGGGTAATTGGGTGAACACGGTGGGGTGCAGTGCAGTGGTGGTGATTGTGGGGCAAAACGAGGTCGTAGTAGCCAATTCTGGAAATTCACGTGCCGTTCTGTGCCGAGGCGGCGTGGCGATTCCCCTGTCACGTGACCACAACCAGGACCGACCCGACGAGCGCGAGAGAGTGGAGGCAGCGGGAGGGAGAGTGATAAACTGGAACGGATGCCGCGTCCTCGGAGTTCTCGCTACGTCGCGGTCGATCGGCGACCACTACCTGAAGCCGTACGTGATATCGGAGCCGGAGGTGACGATCAGCGAGAGGACCGAGTGCTGCGACTTCCTCGTGATTGCGAGCGACGGGATTTGGGATGTCGTTTCGAACGAGCATGCGTGTCAGGTGGTGTGGAGGTGCCTGGATGCGGACAAGAAGAGGAGGTCGTCGGAGGGGATGAGCGTATCGAATGCGGCGGCGGACGCGGCGGCTTTGGTGGCGCAGTTGGCTTTGGCGAGGGGGAGTAAAGATAATATTACTGTGATCGTCATTGAGCTCAACAAGTCCGCCGCCTGATGAATATTTCGTACGAGTTGATTTCTCCTAGTGTTTTTGTGGCATGTACTATAGTTTTGAAATTTTGCAAACTTCTTACGTTGTACGTATACATATTATTATGTTTTAACTGAACCTGTACTTTTGTTACTCATAAGTAAGCTTATAGTTTTAAGTGCAACTGCAAGCATGATATACATTTCAGGTTGATGGGAGATGAGAAGGTGGTCTATTTCTCCATCTTGAATGGAATGTTGTCTGACATCAATCTTATGATTAGAAAAGGATAATAATATTTTATCTGCTCGGAGTGTACATATTTTTCTCATTACGAATAATATATATTGACAATATAAACTTATAATCAGATCGTTTAGGTTAATTTTTATTTGAGGATCACTCCTAAAAAATTATTAGAAAGCATAGATCGTTCGATCATCTAAATGTATTAGCCACAAGAATAGTTTAATGTGCTCTTCAGCGCTTGACCTTGAGATGTAGACCATCCAAGGCACATTAGCATGGTTACTTCTTTTGTTTGAATTGGGGTTTGAAACCAAACTTCCATTCAAGAGGATAGAGGGGGCGGTTCATGTGAGATCCAATGTAGATCCTAACTTTCTATTTACTCGTGAGATCCAGGCAGTCCGGGAGGGACCACCATAGCTCATCTCTTCTTGAGAATTCATACATCCTTTATCAGTATATGGACAACTATATCTCGAGGATAAATTTAGGTTCGGCCTCAATGAAAAAGAGAAATTTTATACCAATGGAGAAAATAACGATGTGGAAAACAGGGCAGAGATTCTCTACAATGACCATGGTAGTCTAATTGAAAGGGATGTAGCGCTCCTTGGCAGCGCCTTTTTTTGGGTTATAAAATGTTACGGGTATCAATCTTGTCATTCCTACCCAGGACTTCTCCTCTGGGCAGTAACGAATGACCCATTGGATTCGATTCAAATTTGGGACATAAAATTCTTTTTTTAATGAGACTATGCATGCAAACAAGATGTATTGAGGGTACAAAAAAATCATTTTCTTTATCATCGTATCTAATGTGATAAGAAAGCACTCCTAGTTCAGTCTAGTCAAATAAGCAAAATAAAGTGTAAATATAAGTAGATTGGATCGTGGTACCAGTTTATAATAATCAAACTCGAGTCGTGAGCCTATTAATGAAGCAACATCTGATACTATAGAGAAGCAGCCATAAACTAGAGAATCTTGACCAGTTTAAAAGATCACGTGATGTAGTTGAATAACTAAATTTTGGGTTGTTCGATCAAGTAAAAGAAATTCAATAATGGAAGTCATAACTGGATAATAATTACATATCCAATTTGACTTATGGACAAATAAGCAAGCATACGTTTCATGCTTGTTTGAGTAATAGCAATGAGATTCCCCAATATCATACTAAGAATAGCTAGGATTTCCATAAGAAGATGTCATTCGTTCCTTTATAAGGTCCTATCGGGATAGGTAGGCCTAATCCTTCCCCCTCCCCCCCCCCTCCCCTTTTGAAGAAACAGAAAGAAGATAATAATTCCTTTCTTTCTTCCTTTTTTTCATGTGAACGGTCCCTTCTTGTATCGAAAGG
>JADOBS010303912.1:0-34980 GCA_015708375.1 Cydonia oblonga | reverse complement strand
CTTCGATGTCGACACGTGTCGCGCTGTGATTGGCCTCCTGGTTGGAGGGAGATTCTTGTGGATCCTTGATGGTATAATGTTGATCGGTGCTCAGTAGTTTCGGGATTGGTCAAGTATGGTACAAACAAAGTTCATTTTTAAAAATCACTCCAAATCTAAATATTGGACTGTTTGATGATACTCATAATGAACCGTAAATAAAATTAAAAAAATAAACCAAAAAACCAAAATATTGTACTGTCTGTTAATTTGGTCCAAATTTCATGTGCATTTCGAAAGCCGGAGCTATATATAGTCCCCTCTCTCTCATTTCTAGTACACCCTAATTCTACTCGATTTCCACCATCTTTAACAGCCTTGAAGAAACACAGCGATATCCAAGCCTTGGTCTTGGTCTTGGTCTTTTTCCATCGCCTTCTCCGATCGTCTTCGTTTTCGTTTTCAAGGTAATTTCAGCTGTACTTTTTCAATTTCCGCGTTTGGATTTCCTTCTTGTGAATATTGAGTTTGATTTGTAAGAAATGAGTAGGCTGAAGTTGACTTGTGCCTGAACTTAAATGTGTTTTTGCCGATTCTGGTGGTTTATGTGATTGTTGGAGTTAGATCTTGAATGAGCTTACTAGTCCATGATTTCTTTGACCGATCGATCTGTTGGATTTAGATTTATTCTTTTCTTTGTGTAGATGTAGATGTTGTTTGGATGTCTGATCTGTTTCTTATCTGTACGGATCTAGTGCCGGTGATCTGATTTTTTTTAGATCTGAATAGTTTTATTTCAAAAAAATTAGATAAATATTTGAAATTTAATAAACTGGAAGTGCTTATATTACTTACTTAGCAAAAGGATTTCAACTATGATTGTTGAAATTTAAGTCTCGTGCAAAGATTTTGAAATTGGCTGTTAAAGAAATAAGGAAACGAAGATAGATAGTTGGATGCACGTAGAAAGTGACATCGAAAATGATTCGTGTTTTTGGATATACATATAAAAATACCATACTTGACCAGTTATCTGATTAGTGAATTAGGGTGGGATGTTGTATTGATTCTGTATTATTTTTATTCAGGTTTGTAAAAGATGGCCGATGCTGAGGACATTCAACCCCTCGTCTGCGACAATGGAACTGGAATGGTTAAGGTAATGCATCATTCCTGGCATCTATTGCATTCTTCAATCATTATGCATTTAAGGGTAATTAAAGTTTTAGTTATACTTGTTAACGAAAATGAGGTTTTAGTTACACCATTTTGTGTATTCTTGTGTGTGTAGGCTGGATTTGCTGGTGATGATGCTCCCAGGGCTGTTTTTCCTAGTATTGTTGGTCGACCACGGCACACTGGTGTCATGGTTGGTATGGGTCAGAAGGATGCCTATGTGGGTGATGAAGCACAGTCGAAAAGAGGTATCCTTACCTTGAAGTATCCTATTGAGCACGGTATAGTGAGCAACTGGGATGACATGGAGAAGATCTGGCATCACACTTTCTACAATGAACTTCGTGTTGCTCCCGAAGAACACCCAGTTCTGCTCACAGAGGCTCCTCTTAACCCTAAGGCCAACAGAGAAAAGATGACCCAAATCATGTTTGAGACCTTCAATGTGCCTGCCATGTATGTTGCCATCCAGGCCGTTCTCTCACTGTATGCCAGTGGTCGGACAACTGGTTAGTATCAATTAGTTTCTGTGCTTGATACTGTATATTGTACTCAATTTTTCTGGTGTTGACTGAGCTTCTCCTTGTACAGGTATTGTGCTGGACTCTGGTGATGGTGTGAGTCACACTGTGCCAATCTATGAAGGTTATGCCCTCCCTCATGCCATCCTTCGTCTGGACCTTGCTGGTCGTGACCTCACAGATTCTTTGATGAAAATTCTCACTGAAAGAGGGTACATGTTCACCACTACTGCTGAACGGGAAATTGTCCGTGATATGAAGGAGAAGCTTGCATATGTTGCTCTGGACTATGAGCAAGAACTTGAGACTGCCAAGAGCAGCTCTTCAGTTGAGAAGAACTATGAGCTTCCCGATGGCCAAGTCATCACAATTGGAGCTGAGAGATTCCGGTGCCCAGAAGTCCTCTTCCAACCATCTCTTATTGGAATGGAAGCTGCTGGCATTCATGAGACTACTTACAACTCTATCATGAAGTGTGATGTGGATATCAGAAAAGACCTATATGGAAACATCGTGCTCAGTGGTGGGTCAACTATGTTCCCTGGTATTGCAGACCGTATGAGCCGGGAGATCACCGCTCTTGCTCCAAGCAGCATGAAGATCAAGGTTGTGGCTCCACCAGAGAGAAAGTACAGTGTCTGGATTGGAGGGTCCATCCTTGCATCCCTCAGTACCTTCCAACAGGTGACGATCATAAACTTGTCTCTTAATTTCATCAATGATATTTTGAATCCATATGCAATATTATGAATTCTTTTTGCTTGAGACTGATGACATGTTTTTGTCTTTGATGAATTAGATGTGGATTTCCAAGGGTGAGTATGACGAGTCAGGTCCATCCATTGTCCACAGGAAGTGCTTCTGAGTTCTAAAAATGGTTTTGATGGTGAGCTATTTTTCAATTTAGTTGGATTTTTTGTGTCATGTGTCATGTGAAGTCAGTTTGGTTGGCAAACGATGTGTTGAGGCGGGCTCACTCGAGGACTGGGTATATTTGGATGTTGATTTATCATGGCTTCTCATCCACGCGAGAGGCTTGCCTGCTTGCAATATGAAATGGTTCCCTGTATATGTGGTGGGCAGAAAATCAGTCCAAAACCGTCCTCGCCTTGCCTAATCTTTGGTTCAACCATCTCTTTCGGTAGTATGTTTGTAGCTGGAGAGTGATTGGGATGCTGTTTTCTTTTTCTTTTCTTTTTTTTTATTTTTTTTTTTATTTTTATTTTTTATTTTTATTTTTCCCGAGAACATTAATATTAATAGTTTTTATTGTATCTGAAATTTTATTGTAGCTCGAGTATGTGGTGGAAAACTGGTATGAAAATTTATAATTAAATAGTGGCTTGAAAGCTTGATCTGAATCTTTCTCTCACCTTGAATCTTTCTCTCCTGTGAACCTGCATTTGTGGTTTCTTTGAAGGTTGGCCCCAAAATGTTGGCGTTTTGTTGTTATAGTCAGTGAATCGTTGGCCCCAAAATGTATTAAATGTGGCTTTTGCCATTTGCCAATTGTATGCGAGGCCTCTCACATCCTGGAATTGGCAGAAGTGACTAATGGCACCCGCACGTAAAGGTCATAGGAATAAAAAAACAGACAGAACGCGGATTACTTTGGTGATTACTAAATGTTTGGAAATTAAGAGTGGTGGAGCCCACATGAAAGAAGGGAATTCAATTCTTGAAATTGGAGAAATGGGATTTCCGTATTTGAATTCCGGGAGGATGAGGGAATTGGGAATGTATTTTTTCTTCCTATTATGCCCTCCCACCAGCTGTCGCATCATGTGGTGGACGTGCTTCTCGCTCGCCGGCACATTGCAGAAAGAAAAAAAAAAGTGCATCATGCGGTGGACGTGCTTCTCGCTCGCCGGCTCATTGCAGAGAAAAAAGTGCATTACCTGTTTGGATGCTGTGAAAATAACAGGAACCTATGAGAAAAACCAGGTGAAAAAAGGTACCCAAAATGGGATTTTGAATAATTTGGAGTGTGCAACTGAAAAAAAAATTGGATTGATCTTGAAGATTGTGGAGAAATGGAGGATCCCGACCTTGGCGATGCATTTGGCTCCGGGGAAGATGAATCAGGCTAATGATTCTGTTTGATCGGTTATAATCTGGTTTGGTGGTTTACCTGGGCGTACAGGAGGATGGGTGGGTTATAAATTATAATCTTGTTTCGTCTGCAGGGATGATGAATTTGGTTAGGGGTTTTTTTTTTTTTATTTTTTTTTTTATTTTTTTTTATTTTTAAATTTAATTTAATTTTTTTTTAAAATTAAAGTGAAGAACAAGACATTTTAGTAATCATACTACTTTTTACTTCGATTAAGGTGAATTGATAAACTTATATGAACTCAATTTCATTCATATTCCGATTCCAAACATTTAATTAAACAGCTTCCAGAGGAATCCTATATTGATTCCTCATCAATCCATTTCTTTTTATTTTGATTACGGTTACGTAAACAAGTCTGAATTGTACACCAAAGAGCACAATGACCAAATTGACTAAATAAAAATTCCAACGACTAAAATAAAATTTGAGCATAAACAGTGACCAAAAAAGTTTTAAACGTTTTGTTTATCAGCTTTATTTTTCGGCTTTTTGAGATGTCCACTCCTTTTCTTTTAGTAGAGCGATAGCATTGATATGTCAAATAGTTAGTTTGTTAAAGGGGAATAAGAATCGGTGAGAATTGAATTCTCACCAGGGTGCATAGGCATGATTGATATTCATCATTGCGTTAAAGCGTCATGTGTTGTTAAAAAAAGTCTTTAGATTCAAACTATTGAATATTATTCCCCAACATGAATACCTTTTATTTTTATCCATTGATTTTTATTTTGCTTTGTTGAAATGATGAAATCTATCTCTATAATGTGCAAAAATTATTTCGAAAGATAAGACCAGACTTTTATTAACATGAAAATATATACAAAGAGTGCTGCTATAAATGTATTGAAAAATAAAAGTGATGTCTGTGATGTGTTTCGTCTGTTTCATTAGATGGCTAAAATTCAGTATTCCTTTGATACTAAAGTTTTGCATTCTGACAATGGTGGAGAGTATAAATTTTGGTCATCTTGGTACTTACAAGATCATGGGAATGTTCATGAAATTACCTGTCCTTAAACCCCAAGATTTACACATACTATCACGCCCCCGATCTCGAGATACATTGAGGATCGACACGTGACATCACCACGTACATGTTTATCTACCATGCCTTACCTCTGTGACATGACCAAAAACAAATCAACGGTTCAACATCGTATTAATTTTTTTTATTTTTATATCATGGTTGCGTCTAACCTTTGTGTTAGATTGCCTCTCTACCCTAAGACAGGATCAAGCCATTCGTAGTTTATCATTTTGTTAACATCTAAATATTTAACATTACAATGAACCAACAATGCACAATATTAACCTTTAGTCACATTGATCAACCAATCCAATCAAAATAAAAATCATTCATAATTATAAAAAAAAACTAGCTGGAAATCCCGAAGTAATCACATAATATCCATCGTTCTTTCTAAATCGGTTCGCAAAGATTCTCAAATCTTTCGTTGATAAATATGCTAAAAAACTAGGGCAAGAGCGACATAGGTCTAGATCACTCAATAAAACATACACGGGAAGGGATTTTGGAACACTCAATGGAATCTAACAAAGCAGGGTGCCATACCACTCATGGTACTAACAAGGACAGGGATTCTAGACTACTCGATGGAATCGAAACAAAGCAGGGTACCAGACCACTCATTGAAACCCCATCGGAACACGGTTCTAGATCACTTAATAGAAATGATACGGGAAGCGATTCCAGACCAATCAACGAAGTCCTAATAGAACATAATTCCGGATCATTGAACGAAATCGAGACGAAGCAGGGTACCAGACCACTTAACAGAACATGGCTCCGGACCACTCAACGAAAACTGACACGGGAAGGAATTTCGGACCACTCAATGGAATTGAGACAAAGTAAGTACATGACCATTCAACGAAACATGGTTCCAAACCACTCAACATTATTGACACGAGGAAGGGATTCCGAACCACTCAACAGAATCAGAATAGAACATAATTTTGGACCACTCAACGGGATCGAGACGAATCAGGGTACTGGAACACTTAACTGAACCCCAGTGGAACATGGTTCTAAACCACTCAACATAACAGACATGGGAACAGATTCTGGACCACTCAATGGAATCCGAGAACACAATTTCTATAACCACTTAATAGAATCGAGATGATGCAGGGTAGTGGACCACTCAACAAAACCCAAGCAAAATTCGATTTTGGACAAATTAACGGAACTGAGTAGAAGTGTATGAAATTAGTTTAGAATGGCTCAATGAATCGAGACATGACAAAATTTCGATGCAGCAACTCCTCATAACAATGGGTTAACGATTCTTTACCAGCTCTCACGTTTCACAAACATTTCAAATATGAATGTCAAAACACATTTCATAAAATAGACGATGGTATAATTTAAAAGCAACAATTTAACAGAAATATATTTCATAAATCTATACCATATCCACTAAGTATGCTAGCATGGGAATTTTGAGGGTAATAGCCATATCACATATATTAGCGTCACTTACATATCAGCAATCACACATTGACATTATAAATACTCCCATCTAAAAGTCCCATAAACATCTAAATCTAAGTATGGTGCCATTTGCATGCAAACCGAGGTGCACATCTTCCAAGATGGCACACTAATCTAGATAGGCCCACTAGGCTCTATCTGATATCTAGCAATGCTAACTTCAACATTGATGAATGATTGGGAACATTATGACCAAAAGTCAACTCTTGGTCAACATGGTCGATGAAAGGTCAACCAACAACCCCATGTAATCAAAATCTAGAAGATCTGCGTATTAGATTTTTTATCTGTAAATTCCTAAGATACTCAATTAATACGCACAACAACATACTATAATTTCGTGATGATCCATCAGTCAGATCCAATGTTCTAAAAAACGGCCTAGGTGCTAGGCGATCGTGGCCTGAGGCGTTTTCTTGCAAATCGGTTGAAAAAATCGGCTGGGCTCTAGGCGGCCACCTAGGCGGGCTAGGTGCTAGGCGGGCTTGGAGGTTTTTTTTTTTGAGATTAAAAAAAAAAAAAATCTTATCTACGTTACTATATTTCTTTATTTTCCTCCTATTTGCATTTTACGTGGTTTTAAATTGTAAACTTATTGTACATCTGTCATCATACAATACTTCTCACTATGGTTATATGGCATATATGCATAATGTGTTTTTAAATTTTAGACTTGTTGGATACTCTTTTTGCATTTTATTATTCTTTTATTATCTTATCCATGAATTTCATACAAGTTTAATTTTTTTTTTGTAAGCATCAATATGCACTTATTTACAAGATATACAAGAAATTTACCTAAATCCGCCTAGGCATCCGCCTGGACCTCGCCTAGGCACCAGCCCGCCGCCCGACTAGCGCTTAACGTTTTTTAAAACCTTGGTCAGATCTACATTCATTACAAAGGCCACGTATCGGACCTTTACAAAACTCGGGTCAAACGGTCGAATCTTGTCAAATGGATGCCCAAATTTGATTTAGGGCATAGAAGTTAGCCTAGGTAGATAGAGTGTGTCATCGGGCATGCGCGCAGCTGCCACGTGCTACCGCAAGCGCTGGCCGGTAGCCAAGGCTCGTATGATTTTTCAACAGTCACCAAAATGTCTAAAAATTTACTAGTTTGTTTGTAGATCATGAAGTGTAGGGTAAAAGCTATACCTGATACGGAGCCTAAAACTGGCATCGAAGCCTCGATTCTTAGGACTACGAGCCTTTTGCGCCTCCCATCTCTGGATCGACTGACGATCGAGACCCATGGATCTCTTCCTGAGGCCCACAACTCTCAATTGGTGATGGTGGATGGCGTTGGGGTGGACGAAGGCAGCGAATTCGCTGTCGAGACCATTAGAGCTGTTAATCTTTCCTCCGTCGTGTATGGTGGTCAAACGAAATAGATGAGGGATAGTTTAGGTTCGATGAGAGTTCACTGGGAAAAGGCCGGAAAAACTCTCCCAGAAAACGAGTCCAGTCGTGGGTCTGTCTACAACTCCTAGGTTAGCTCGTGGGTCACCCTTCCTTAAATCATAAAGGCTCCCCAGCATCGCTTGAACCTTCCACAAATATAGGGGCCCAATTGACCAAAATGCCCCTGACTTCAGGGGCTTGTATTTCCTTCAATAAATCTTTGTTTCGCGAATGGGTTTTGGCTTATGCCTTCATGGTATTGAGCTCTATCTGAAACTACTACGAGTGACCCCGAAAGGTGTACATATTTTTTTTAATGAATAATTACAAAAAATAAACTTTGTAACTAAATAGCTAAAATTTTATAATTAACAAAAAACGAAATACGAAATACGAAAATTTAAATTGTGAAATCTAGGGATGGCATTTTACACATGCAACTGATATAAATCAAAGACATGAGCAAGCATACCTTTGGGGCAAAAAGAGAACGCATAGAGGGCTGAGAGCAAGAGCATGGAGAGAGAGACTGAGCACAAAAAGGCAGAGAGACTGAGCACAGAAGGGCAGAAAGAGAGCACAAAGAGGGCAACGACGCGAAAAGGTAGAAAAAGAAGGTTCTCGGTCTGATATAAAATATCTGACCTTTGCTCAATGAACCAATTAATCAGGTAAAGGTTTTAAAATGTGATACGTGTATTTTGACATAATATATTCCTTGAACAAAAATGTTCGTGAAGTTTAATTTTTGGCCAGAAAAATGGTGAGAAAATAAATTTTGTTGGTAAACACTTTTAGTCTGGAGGGGGGGAATTTATTTTTTTAGGGGAAAAATGGTGGATTTTTAAAGTTTGGCCAACAATTTTTGTACTGTTGTCCTACGATATTTTTTGTTGGGCAAACACCAAAAAGTCAAGTTTTCCTCTTTTTATTTATTTGCAAATAATTAAAAGATCATCAAATTTGATGATCAGGTCGATTTAGTGAGCGGTTTTACCGGATTAATGTTCTTGCAAAAAAACATTATAATTAGTGCTAAAATAACCATGAAATTGTGATCATATATACATTTGTAACCATCTAGGATCTCGTCCAGTTACCTAAACCTTGAAAGTTTGTTTTAGGTGATTTTTGGTGTATGCGATCTCGTGCTATATTAAAAAGTGTGATGGTTGAATCATTGAAATTACTTTAGTAGACTATGTATCCCATCAACACAATAAATTCAACAAATACTTAAAGTTTATTTTGTACTTCTATTAAGTAGATTGTAAGATTTTATGGTAACCACTAGTGTCAATATTTTTTAAATTGATGATTGGGTTCGTTTATTATATTATTATATTCTTCTATGGTCGAGAAGTGTAGTTAAAATCGTCAAAATCGGAGCTAAAATAACTGTTAAATCGTGATGATATATTCCTAACCGTCGAAGCATTTTGTTCAGTTACCTAATCCCTAAAAGTTTATTTTGGTGATTTTTAGGGATGGAAATCTATTTTTGACTACATACTTTGGTTAGTAATTTGTCGTGAAAATTAAAAAGATCGTTGATCAAATAACATTACAATAGTGAACTTTTGTTTGTTTTTAAAATTCATTTCCGACAAACATCTAACAAATAACGTGGGGTCTTCTGCATTGGAAATAACTTACTTTCGTTGGTTGGTTGGAAAAAAAAGTATTTCTAGTGGAAGTATTTCCAATGACAAGCGAGGGCCTTTCCCCTCGGAAAAAGGTTTTTCCGATTGCAAAATGCCTTTTCCGACAACTTTTGATCCTCCCTACTAGCATTACACATTTTGTAGTGAAAACTGAAATATTTAATAAAATAAAACTCAAACGTCACTTGAAATTCAAAATAACGATTATGCATGGTGAAATTTGTGGATGACATTTTACATGTAAGAATGATTATCTTTGAAATGGAACATAGGCCTGATAGGAGTATATTTATACGACTTAGTTAGCTTGTTTTCTTGCATTTACTTAGTTAGTTTCTACTTATTAGAGTGTTTTAAGTTAGTTTCATGTGTTTGTAGGTTCAAATGACAAAGTTGGTATGAAAGTGCAATTTGGAGCATTTTGGAGCAGTTTTGGGGTCAAGAATGGATGGCACATGCATGGAGCAAGGTGGATGAACGTTTTTGAAGTTCAAGAGGCTAGGAATATGCTACAAATCAGGAGAAACAAATTCAAGACAAAGAAGATAAGGAAAGAGCAAGAAATATGGAACATTAGCTAAAAACTAGGAACATTGTCCAAAACCTTATCTAACCTTATCTTATCTTATCCAAACAACCTTACTTGTCCTAACCTTATCCTAATCCTATCCTACCTTAATTCCAGCTGCAAGAAGGGATTATTTTCATATGAGAACACCTGAAAACATGGTTCTAGAAGCCACATAGTTCTCCTAGAAAGGTGGCGCCTCATTCCCCTTCTAGAAGCCTTAATTTTTGCCACAAAACACATTGTTTCTAGAATCCGTAGGGTTTGCCGCACCTTGTGTCCCTTTTTTTCCTTCGTGGACTCTGAATTGAATTAGCCATTTTCCTTGTGGATTTGGATTGTGCAAAGCCTTTTCAGAAATTAATTAGGCTGTGACCCTTTTCTTGAGGCCCAAGCCTTGTGCTGCACCCTAAGGCCCTAATCCTTTATCTATGCTAATTTCTAAACCTAGCCTGATTTCCCTAGGGTTTGCCGTGCCTATATACATATATATTGACGTTTGCCGCAGACGAGGAGGACCACAATTCAGTTCACATCATATAAACACATTCAGCAGCATCCACACACCATATACTCAGAGATTCACCCTTTGTGCCGTAGCCTTGGGAGAGGAAGCTTTGTCGTGGCTTCCATTAGAGCAAGGAGGATTGTGCCGCAAGCCATCTGCATCCATTGGAGACTTTCAGAGTTCTTTCTTCCCTCGTTTCGTTTCCATGTTTATTTTTAATTTGCTTTTCAATTGTTATGAACATGTGTAACTAAGTTTTTCTTAGTTAGAGGTGAATTCGAAGCCATGGACATATGTTTATATGAATTGATTACATCCAGTGATTGTTTCATAAAACATGAAGTGATTTACTTATCTGATTGATTGAGAACTTATTCTTGTATGTTGATTAAGGATGCATACTTAGTTTGCATGCATGAATTTGATGCTAGAATATAAGGGAATTTCACCCAATCGTTATGAACTTATATTTACAAGTAGTGGAGATTACTAGTCATAATCGTGTTAAGTGAATTCTTGGCAGGAGTATCATGCAGTTCATAGTTATGAATTCCTTGTCAATGTTTATGATTTTCGCCAAGCTTAATGATCCTTGATTGTATCTCTATTATGCAGTTCATGTAGAGAACTTGATAAGAATAATTTGGTTGTTGATGCGTTATCCATCCAATTCAATGAATTTAGGAAAATCTGAGTGTTAATTAGTGCATTCACGATTAATTCGGGGCATTGTCATTCATGATTTAAAGAAACAATACTGGAAATCAATTTGTATGCATATGTTTCATGTGTGGAGAATGACCCTCTAGCTAGTTTTTCATCATTGAATTCATCCTAATTTCGTTTCTATTTACTTTGTCTCTGCAAGTTGTTTGTTTCAGTCTAAATTCGTCAAAACAACCCCCTTTAGTATTTTGAGTCAAGTTTAGTTTAATTTTCATCCAAATCAGTCTTTAGTTCTTGTTTTGAGTCAATTTCACTTAGTTGTGCTGTTTTAAGTCAGTTTGTTTAGTTTTGAGTTATTAGCGTCTAGTTTTCTGTTTTTGAGTCTAGTTTAGTGTTTTAGAGTTTAAATTGTGTAGATTAGCATCCCTTATAATCCCCGGCCTAAAACGATCCCTACTTTCATATACTACAATCATAGGGTTTTAATTTGTGTGTCAGTTCTTTCACATCAGGGTCTACACTATTTTTTTAAAAATAAATATTAACTATTTCTAAAAACTGAACACGAGTACTATCACTTTTTTTTTTTAAATTTTTTTTATTAAGCTGAACACTAGTACTATCACTATTTCTTAAATTGAACACTCACTATTTCTTAAACTGATTATTTCTGGAACTGAACATGGGTATTATACTATTTCTTAAATTGACTATTTCTGAAATTGAACATGGGTTGGCATGCGCTTTGCATGCGCTTTTGGTTGGTTTTCTTTTTCCTTTTCTTTATTTTGTCCTTATCAATAAATAAAGTTAATACATAATTTTTTTTTTGTTACAATTCAAAGTTTCGAAGTCATTTTCATTAATTTTTCTTAAATATTAAAGATTAAAGGTGTCAATGGTGCTATACAAGAATTACATATATAAGATAAAATGATGACAATGATAATTATTTTATTTAACATTAAAATTGTTACAATAGTCCCATGCATTCCTGATGCATTTAAACAAAAGATGTATTGGTCAATTACACCTTGAACTTGTAACCTGTTGAATTTACCCTTGAACTTTTCTTTTGGCCAATAATCCCCTAACTTTAATTAATAGCCAATTACCCCCTACCATTAAATTTTCAAATTTTTCATTCGTGTTTCCGTTAAATCACCACATGCCAAGCACATGAGAAAGAGTCTAAGGGGAAGATTGGTTTTGCTCCAATAAGGCCCAAAAACCTTTTAAAGAAGCTTAGTGATGAAAACCATGTGGAGGCTGAGAAGAGGCCTACAACTAAATAGATTAGTAGTTTCATTGTGTAACAGTTAAAATTATTTGTTAGAGTAATTGTTTTAAGTAGTTAGATCAGTTAAGCATATTGCTATAATTGTAATGATTGGTATAATGCTATATATATACCAAAGATACATTGTAATTAAAGTGTGTACTGAAATGAAGAGGCAACATTTAGTACAACAAATTCTCTATGTGTTCTTGAGTTTCTTTATGATATCCATCGCCAATTTGCCCCATGACCTTTTCGATTCTAAAATTTTCTTTCACTGATCTTTGATTTTTCACATTGATTTCTTGTTCTTCTCCAATCTTGATTTCTCTCTTCGATAATTTTGATTTGCAATGGCTTCTCCCTTCGACTCATCTTCTCCAATTGAGTCAGTACAAATTCCAAGCCCTAATTCCTCTTCCCTAAATCCAAATCCTTCCCAATTGTACACATCTCTTATGATTTAGAACATCTGAAGCATGGTTCCGATTAAGGTCAAGCGTTCTAACTACTTTGCCATAGCGTGCTCTCTTTGCACTGATTCCCAAGCACTACAAACTTCTTGGTCTTAATGACGGCAGCCATATTGGTCACCATTCTTGCCTAATCGTTCTTTGAATCTGGCATTTGAGCTCTAGTATGGGAAGGATCAAAATCTTTTGATCTGGTTCAATTAGACTCTCTCAGAAGAAGTGGTTCCTTTCATAGTTGGAGTTTCATCATCTCGCAATCTATGGACTAAACTTAAGTAGCGTTTTGGTGGTGTTTATGATGCACACATTCATCAATTGCATTCTCGTCTTCAGAACACTGAGAAAGGATTTATGTCCATGTCTGATTACCTTCAACAAATTAAGGAGATTTCTTACTCTCTCATTGTCGTTGGAGCCACAATTTCATATTATGGTGGACTTTCTAATGAATTTGAGTCATTCATTGACTCCATTATGTTCCATCTCTCATCTACTTCATTGGATGAATTACATGGCCTCTTGCTAACCACGGAGCTGTCCATGACTCGTCACAAGAAAGTTGCTTCTTCTGGTCCTATAGAATCTTTCCCTGCATTCTTTGTGCAATCGCAACCACCATTACTCCTACACCAACACAAGTCCTTGCTGCCCAAAATCATGGTAATCATGGCAATTATCGAGGAATGGATAGTTATCGTGGCAATTATCAAGGCAATAATGGAAATTATCGTGGTCAAAACTACAATTTTGGCTTTAATCGTGACAACAATCAAGGTTATTATGGTTCATCCTCTTCTGGCCACAAAATTCTATGTCAGATTTGTGGTTCTACCAGTCATGAATCGATTGATTGCTTTGATTGCATAAATCTAGAAATTTCTGGCAAAGTTCCTCCAACCAAGTTGGCAGCTATATATACCCACTACACCACAAAGTCCACTCCTTCCTGGCTCATCGATTATGGTGCTACCTCCCATATTACCAATGGCATCTCCAACATTCAATCTTATATTCCTTATCATGGTGAAGAAAAAGTGTATATTGGAGACGGTAAAGATCTGTCTATAAATCTTGTTGGTTCTTCATTTTTACACACTCCTTCTAATTCCTTTAAATTCTACAAAGTACTTCATGTGCCACAAATGCAACAAAATCTTCTTTCTGTATTTCAATTTATCAAAGATAATGATTGTTCATTAACCCTTGATATTCCTCTACCAAGGATTGTTCTACGGGGAAAATGCTTTTATAGGGACCAGTTAGAGTTTCTTTCCTCTTCAAGGTTATTCTACAACATATAAAGCTTTTTCATCCTCTCACTATGCTTTAATAAGTGCTACTACTACTACAAGGGTGTGGCATCATAAGCTTGGTCACCCATCTTCAGCTAACTTTCGAAAGGTAATTTCTTTTAATAAAGTTGTTGTGAAGGGTACCAATACTGTGGACTTCTTCTGTTCAGACTCTGCTATGGCTAAGAATCATAAACATCCATTTAGTTCTACCAAGTCTTATCTTCCAAATGTTTAGAGTTGTTGCATTGTGATATCTCGGGACCCTTACCTATTGTTTTAGTGAGTGGTAACAAGTACTATTTGCTTATAGTTGATGAGTACAATAAATATAGTTGGTTTTTTCCATTACAATCTAAGTCTGTAGTGTTTTCAGTGTTTGTGGAGTTCAAATGTTTTGTTGAAAACACTCTTGGAAATAAAATAAAGGTTGTACAATGTGATTTAGGGGGTGAATTCACTAGCAATGCTTTTAAGTGTTTTCTGAAAACTTATGGTATTATGCAGCTATTTAGTTGGCCTCACACTCCTCAGCAAAATAGCTATACACAGACATTTAGTTGAGATAGTTAGAATTGTCTTACTTGCATCACAAGTACCACATCTCTATTGGGTAGAAGCTTTTTCCACTGCCATTTATTTGATCAACATATTATCTATTAGAGGTTTACTTAAGTCACCTTGGGAACTACTTTTTCATACATATCCACACTACTCAAGATTAAAGTGTTTGGTTGTGGTTGCTTTCCTAGGCTTAAACCTTATACCACATCAAAATTGGAGAGTAAAAGCAAACATTGTGTTTTTTCTTCTTCTGGGATATAGTCTTCAACGTAAAGGCTACAGATGCCTTGATCCTACTACACAGAGGATTTATATATCAAGGAAGGTGGTTTTTGATGAAAATCAATTTCCATTTCATACCACTTATTCAGCTTTTGTTCCTGAAGCTAAGTCTCAACATGGTAAATCCTAAGTTAATCCCAATATTGATTTGGTAATCTCAATACCACCTCCTGTTTCTCCACAAAGTTCAAGTTTCTCTTCACTCTTTGCTACTACTAATGCTCATCTCCCACAATGGTTCCACTTCAATCCAATACGGTAACTTCCACTTCACTCTTTACTACTAATAATGCTCATCCAATGCTTACAAGGTCAAAAGTAGGCATTATAAGCCCAACGCTTACTCGACTACTAAACCTCCACTTCCTTGTTCTGTGGCTTTTGTTCCCACCACCTATCTTTAAGCTTCAAAGCATGCTCACTGGAGATTTGCTATGCAAGCTGAGTTTAATTGCCTTGCAATCTACAAGTACTTGGACACTGGTTCCTTCTAGTCCTACTCAAAACATAGTTGGATGTAAATGGGTATTTAGGATCAAGAAAAATCTTGATAGTTAAGGGCTTTCATCAACAAGAGTGTTTGGATTTTCAGGAAACTTTTAGTCCAGTTGCAAAGTTAGTAACAATCAGAATTCTTTTTTCATTGGCAGTACAATATAATTGGTTTCTTAACCAATTAGATATCAATAATGCTTTCCCCCATGGAGATCTCAAAGAGGAGGTTTTTATGCATAAACCGCCTGGTTTATGTGATTCAAACCTACCTAGTCATGTGTGCAAGCTCAGAAAGTCACTTTATGGGTTAAAACAAGCTCACAGAGCTTGGTTTGATAAGCTTTTTCAAGCTCTGGAGTATTTTGGATTCATAAAATCTACCCTAGATGCCTCACTATTTGTTCTCAAGGCCTCTGTTCCAGGTTTTGGTGTATGTAGATGACAAATTGGTAACAGGACCTAATCTTTCTCTATGTAAACATTTCATTCAAAAATTAAGTACAATATTTCCTGTCAAAGACTTAGGCCCTCTGCATTATTTCTTGGGTCTTGAGGTTCAAAGATCTCCATAAGTTATTTTTCTTCATCAAAGTAAGTATCAACTTGACTTTCTTAAAAACTAACATGGAAGGTGAAAAACCATGTTCAAATTTTTTGAGTACTCAAAAGCTTGATCACACATGTCCATTCCTTTCTAATGCTACTGAATACAGATCAATTGTTAGAGCCTTATAGTATCTAACTTGGGCCAGACTTGACTTATCATTTGCTATCAATCAAGCCTGCCAATTCATGCATGCTCCTAAGGAACCTCACATCTAAGCTGCTAAACGAATCCTAAGGTTTCTTAAAAGGTCAATTACACATGGTTTGTGGTTTAAGAAGGTGCCAATGATCTCATTGCATATTCTGATGCATATTGGGCAAGATGTACTTTTGACAGAAGATCCATAAGTGGATATTGTATCTTTCTATGCTTTAATCTCATTAGGTGGAGTGCTAAGAAGCAACCCATTATTGCCAGATTTGCAACAGAGGCAGAGTATCATTCTTTAGCTCACCTTGCAGCAGAACTTACTTAGATATGCAAAGTGTTTAAAGATATTGGCCTTTCTCTGTCTACAGTTCCAAAACTCTGGTGTGATAATATTTATGCCATATCACTAGCCTCTGATCTTGATTTCCATGCTAGAACTAAGCATGTTGAAATAGATTATAATTACATCAGGGAGTTAGTTCTTGCCAATCTCCTTAAAGTTTACATGTATGCGTGTGAGCAGCACTACCCTTTCTTTCTAAACACAGGTTTCTGTATCTATAATCTAAGCTATCTCTTAGACTATTTGATGCTACCAAGTTCAATTTAAGGGGGTGTAAAGAAGCTAAAGTTAGTTAGTTTCATTGTGTAACTGTTAAAATTAGTTTGTTAGAGTAATCTTGTAATTAGTTAGATCAGTTAAGGGTATTTCTGTAATTGCAATGATTGGTACAAATATGTCAAAGATACATTGTAATTAAAGCGTATAATGAAATAAAGAGGAATATTCAGTACGACAAATTCCCTCTGTGTTCTTGAGTTTCTTTAACAACATCGTATAGTCAGACAAAAAAGAAGTGTCATGCGCGGTTGCGCTGGTAGCGGTGGTGTAATTCAGTAAACTCTCTCCGGTGGTTGCGCAACTGTTTTTGTTTTGTTCTTTAGGGCTCAATTTTGACTTTATCATAGCACATAAGAGCTTCCAACAATATCGGATTTAGATCCATCCTTTCCCCAAATTTTGGTGTATGAATTGGTTGCCTTGTATGGTGATAGTTGGGTGACAGCTTCCACCAATGGCATACATGGGAGCTCATTCTACCAAACTAGGCATCAACCGATTCATGTATGGAAAAGATGCAGAGAGATGAGTGAGGATATTACCCTTTTATCCTTATTTGTGGAGCATGTTCATGGCATGTGATAAGTTTTAAAGAAAAAACGGATGAATTTTTTTGAATTTTAACGGTAGTGTGGTAATTGACTATTAGTAAAAGTTTACGGGGTAGTTGATAAAAAATAAAAAAATAAATAAAAACAAAAAAAGTTTAGAGGATAAATTGACCCCAGGTTACAAGTTCGGGAGAGAAATTGGATAATACCTTAAAGAAAAACATAGTTTGACAATACATATTATTTAAGGGCCTTAGTTAAGTACTCATCTCTCTATTTTTAGTTGAGTGATCGTTAGTGGGTTAGACAGTTAGTTTTTAGGAAGGAAGGATAATTAATGGAGATTAAATCCGCACTATAATGCATGTGCATGATTGATTTTTCACTATTACGGTATAGCACCATCTGTGGTATTTATTTCTCCTTAAATGTAAATTTCAAACATACACACATGTTGAAGCGTGGCTTACAAACTAAATGAAGAAACCTAAAAATTTTAGCAACTTGTGTTCAACTTATGATTTGTTTGGAAGGAGAGAATGAGTCCTTCAAGTGTCAAGTATTTTCTTTAAAATAATAATCATTAGTCCTAATTTGGGAAGGGTAGTGTTGCTCACACACCCTTTTTTACCTCCCAGACATTCTTGGTTAATTTTTGTTCATTGATCTACTTCATCACTTGATCCAACGGCCAAAAATTAAGAGAAGTGTGTGAGAAGTAAAAATGAGTGTCTGGATAGTAGCACCCAATTGTGAATTGTGCTAATGAACAATCAGCACGTGCCTCACTTGGTTTAGTTATAGGAAAGAGATCCTCTCACGATCCTTTCCACCAAATCCACCAACCCAGGTCCTTGAAATTTGATCCAATGGCTAAAGTTTTTATAATTTTTAAAGGAAGCCCCTGTTTTTAGCCATTGGATCAAAATTTAAAGGACCAAATTGGTGGATTTGGTGGAAGGGATCCACAGAGGATCCCTTTCCTTAGTTATCTAAAGCCAAGGAGATATATATATTAAAAAAAAGCAAGAAGATATAAACCTCCACTGGTGGTCCCCAAAAAGCAATAAGAACCTAGATAGTGAAATCCGAGAAGAGATCTTCTCCGAATCTCTTCCACCAAAGTCACAAAATCAAGTGATTCGGACCCTTGAAATTTGATCCAACGGCTAAAGTTCTTATAACTTTTAAAGGGGCTCCCTGTTTTTAGCTGTTTGATCAAATTTCAAGGGCCCATATTACTTGATTTGGTGGCTTTGGTGGAAGAGATCCGGAGAGGATCTCTTCCGGTGAAATCCAACCCACCAATGTGACTTCCCACATCGCCCAGGGGAGTGATCCTTAAATGTATATTCCCATCTCTACCTAGCACGAGGCCTTTTGGGAGCTCACTGGCTTCAGAGTTCATCGGAACTCCAAAGTTAAACGAGTAGCCCACGAGAGCAATCCCATGATAGGTGACCCACTGGGAAGTTCTCGTGTGAGTTCCCAGAAACAAAACCGTGAGGGCGTTGTGCTACGGTGGTGAAGCGGGCCCGGAAGTGATCCGCCCCGGGCCGGGATGTGACAATTGGTATCAGAGCCAATCCCTGGTCGGAAGTGTGCCGACGAGGACATCGGACCCCTAAGGGGGGTGGATTGTGACATCCCACATCGCCCAAGGCAGTGATTCTTAAATGTATTTTCCCATCTCTACCTAGCACGAGGTTTTTTGGGAGCTTACTGGCTTCAGAGTTCATCGGAACTCCAAAGTTAAGCGAGTAGCGCGCGAGAGCAATCCCATGATGGGTGACCCACTGGGAAGTTCTCGTGTGAGTTCCCAGAAACAAAACCGTGAGGGCGTGGTCGGGGCCCAAAGCGGACAACATTGTGCTACGGTGGTGGAGCGGGCTCTGAAGTGATCTGCCCCAGGCCAGGATGTGGGAGTTCTCGTGTGAGTTCCCAGAAAAAAAAACCGTGAGGGCGTGGTCGGGGCCCAAAGTGGACAATATCGTGCTACGGTAGTGGAGCAGGCCCAGGATGTGGTGGACCCCGGGCTGGGATGTGACAACCAAGATAAAGATCCAAGTAGTGGTCCCTGTAGTACAAGCAAAACCAAAAAGTATCACTTTAATCTTAGCCTATCTTTGATCCCTTTATAGTCTTAAATTTCTCAAAACATAAGCATAGTTGAAAAGTAACAAGTATCCCCCACTTGTATTTGATAGGAGCATATTTATGCGACTTAGTTAGCTTATTTCTTTGCATTTACTTAGTTAGTTTCTACTTATTAGAGTGTTTTAAGTTATTTTTGTGTGTTTGTAGGTTCAAATGTTCAAATGACAAAGTTGGCAAGAAAGTGCAATTTGGAGCATTTTAGAGCAGTTTTGGGCTTGGAAAGGATAACATGTGCATGGAGCAAGGTGGATGGACGTTTCTGAAGTTCAAGAGAGGCTAGGAATGTGCTTAACATCTGGAGAAATTAATTCAAGACAAAGAAGATAAGGAATCAGCTAAAAAGAAGGAGCATTATCCAAAACCTTATCTAACCTTCTCTTATCCAACCTAATCCAAACTTATCTTATCTTATCCTGGTTACCTTATCTTATCTTATCCAAACATTATCCTATTTTATCCAACATTATCTCATCTTATCTCCAGTTGAAAAATGAGTCCTTATCCTATTCTAAGTACTTCCAATCTAATTTTAGGAGTCCTAAAATCGTGCAAACAATTCAATCATTTTCCTTTACAAAGTTAGCAGTGACCTATCTTTTTCCTCTTAGGATTTGTGCCATGCCCTGCCGCATGTTTTTGGGAGAACTTTTAGGAAAGCCTTAGAGAGAAAAATTCAGAGAAATTAGACATTTTGTGCCGCAATTCATATCACATATATGTTTAAAGCCATGAACATATATGTGATATGAATTGATTACATCGAGTTATTGTTTCATAAATCGTGAATGAATTTACTTATCAGTTTGATGGAGAACTTGTTCTTGTATGTTGATTAAGGGTGCACACTTAGTTTGCATGCAGGGATTTGATGCTAGAATATAAGGGAATTTCACCTAATTGTTATGAACTTATATTTATAAGTAGTGAAAGTCGCTAGTCACAATTGTGTTAAGTAAATTCCTGGCAGGAGTATCATGCAATTCATAGTTACGAATGCCTTGTCAATGCTTATGATTTTCATAGAGCTTAATGATTTTTTATATGTATCTCTATCATGCAGTTCATATAGGGAACTTGATGAGAATTTTGGTTGCGTCGCTGAGTCCAATTCAATGAACTTAGGAAAATTTGAAAGTTAATTTGTGCTTATTAATTTGGGGCATTGTCATTCATGGTTTATAGGAAGAATAACTGGAAATCGATTTGTATGCATATGTGTCATGTGTGGAGAAGAATCCTCTAGCTAGCCTTTCACCTAATTTTCGTCAAAATTTACTTTGTTTCTGCAATTTACTTGTTTTGAGTCAAAATTCGTCCAAAAGCCCCCGTTGGTTCTTATTTGTGTTAGTTTAGTCTAGTTTTCAGTTTTTAAGTTTAATTTGTGTTGATTAGCATTCCTTCTAATCCCTGACCTAGAACGATCCCTACTTATTCATACTATACTACAACTGTCTAAAAGAGGGTTTAATTTGTGTTGCTTTTTATCACATCAGTATGGGGCAGCTAGGTTGGAATTTTTATACATTTTTATTTTATCAATAGCTATGTTGGATATTAGTTTGAATTATCCAACACATACGCATGGCATGTGTTATTAGTTTAGTTAGTTTTGGAACCCTAACATCTATTGATCTCTCGTTCTCTTATAAAATGAGGTCGTACTTGTACTTGTGCTAAAAGAAATCTATCCCTAATCCTTTGTACATTTAGGGTTGTAAGAAGCACAAATATCTTTTCTCGTTTTACTAATATGTGTTGTAGCCTATTTTATTTGACAAGGTAAAGGGGGCCGACGACAAGGATAGAGAGATTGAGAAAGATGTGTTTGTAGAATTGTAGGGGAATGTGTGTGTTATCCCTCCTACATAATGCCTTTTTATAGTAGTAAAGGAGAGAAGATATTCCTTCATCCCCAAGGAATACAAGTTGTAATAAGAAAGGATAACTAGAATAAAATCTAATCTAGGATTTACACAATCACATATAAACTAGGAAAGTTTACAACACTCCCCCTTGAGTGTGTAAATAATCAAGGTAGATTTAGCATCATGCAGAAGTTGGGAAGTCGACTCGTCGGCATTGATTCTAAGGAACAACACTTATTCTCAATAAGGTAGGAACATGCATAAGTAAGTGAGTCTCACTAAACCCTAAGGCTATGGCAAAAACCCAAGTAGGGACAAAATCCATAGTCTAAGGAAAAATGTGTGAGAAATGCAAAGTCAAAACAAATGTCTACGAGACATCTTCAGGGATATGACCAGCCCATAGTGGGTGCCTCATTAAAACCTAGTTAGGTAGCAAAAACTCAGTGGAAAAAATGCTCCTAATCATAGGGAAAAAGAGTACATTAAGATCAAGCAAGTATTCTTCAGGATACTCCTTCTGAGTTTGACACAACTCCAAAGAGACTAGCAATGTTACAACTCAGAAAGTTTACGCATACCAATTCCATGAACAAGCTTATGATGTAACCCTTATTGAGCTCCTTTGATGTAACCCTTCTTGAGTTGTTCGATGCATGCTGCATTGTCTTCAAGAGATTGCGGTGCTTCCAACGGTACAGACATAACCTGTTTGAGAACGCGCCTTGTGCGGATCAGACAAGTATCCTATGTCGGCATAACTATCAAGGCTAAAATCGACTAGAGAATCAGAGGGTGCGACATCCCTCAAGGATCCGTAGGGATAAAACAAGCCCAAATCTGTAGTACCCTTAAGGTAACGGAAGATGTCTTTCACGCCAGTCCAGTGTCTGCCAAAAGATTAACAACGAATGAGATGTCGGGTCTAATGCATTGAGCTATGTACAATAAAACACTTATTGCACTTAGATAAGGAACTTTAGGTTCCAAAAGAGTACTCAAAGGCCTATTGGACGGAGGGGATCTCGTTTTGCATCTAGCTATCAAACGACCATAAAAGTACTAAAAGGCTCCGCTTTATCCTTATTAAAACATCGCAACACCTTTTGGGTGTAGTTTGATTGATATACTAAGATTCTATCTGAACAATGCTCTATCTCGAGACCAAGACAATATCGAGTTTTACCTAGATCTTTCATCTCAAATTATGGCTTCAGGTCCGCGGTAGTTCTCGTGAGCTCATCAGGAATTCTGATAAGATTCATGTCATTGACATATACTGCAACAATTGCAAATCCAGAATGTGACTTCTTAATGAACACACAAGGGCACAACTCATTGTTCATATATCCCTGACTAGTCAAATACTCACTCAGATAGTTATACCACATTCTTTCGGATTGTTTCAAATCGTAGAGTGAACGCCTCAGCCGAATTATGAGCGTGTTTTGGGGTTTGGAAATATTTGAACCAATCAATGTAAGTCATTCGGGAACTTTCATGTAAATTTCTGTATCAAGATCCCCATAGAGATACACGGTTACTACGTCCATCAACCGCATACTCAGTTTTTCAGAAACTACCAAACTGATAAGGTAGCGAAAAGTAATCACATCCATAACGGGTGAATAAGTTTTGTTATAGTCAATCCCGGGGCGTTATGAGAAGCCTTGTGCAACAAGACGAGCTTTGTAATGTACAATTTCGCTCTTCTCATTAAGCTTCTGAACGAAAGCCCACTTGTAGCCAACGGGTTTCACATGTGAAGAAGTAGGAGCTACAGGTCCAAACACCTTACGTTTCACAAGCGAATCAAGTTTGACTTGGATTGTTTGTTTCCAGTTTAACCAATCAGTTCTACGTTGACATTCATCAACGGAACGCAGTTCAATATCATCGCTCAACATGATCTTAATAGCTATTGCATATGCTAATACATCATCGAAAATCATCTCACTTCTACACCACACATCATCTAGGCTAGCATAATAGACCGAAATATCACGATTCTCAGGAGGAGGATTCATTTCTTCAAGGACGCTTCCAAAATCTAGAATTTCCTCATGAGTTGGATATAATGAGTAAGTGATAGTCGGATTCACGGTAGGCTCTTCAGAACCTTATGCAGTGGATTTCCGCTTTCGGGGATGTGAATCCTTTGAACCAAGAAGTCTACCACACTTTTGTGCAGAGGCAGATGATCGGCTAGCCACTAATGTACGTGGATCACCAAGATTAGTGCCCCGGGTCTTCAAGAGGGAAGTCCGTCATACATTTGGTACATCCATCTTTTCAGGCGTATTCGCAGCTGGAATATGTGATCTTGTCACATACGCTAGATCGGTGAAAGCATCTGGAATGCTCTGAGCCATGCTCTGGAGATCTAGTATGTGATACACTTCAATTTCAGATAACTTGAGCCAATAGTTTGGAGAATGCAGCGTTCCTTGTGGACAACAAGCACACGTGTGACCAACGTGTGGAAGCGTCAACTTAAACCATAAAGTATCTAAATGGTCCATAGGAAGGGTGAATCGGTCCACAAATGTCCCCCTGAATCCGTTGTAGAAAAATGGGAGTCATAAGAAGGCTTAGTAATAAGCTTTCCCATGGAACATGTTTGACATGCAATTCCTTGGATCGAACCTAAACTTCGGGTTAGTGGATGTCGTGTGATGATTTGAGGATTTGGCGCATCGCTATTCATCCAGGATGTCCTAAACGATCATGCCAAAGTGTAATTTCGTGCGCAATCCCAGTAGTAGGGCCGGCCACATAGTGGCATTCTATGGGGCATATGGTCATAGTATATAGACCACTCGAGATACGTTCCATCTTCCCTAGAGTACGCTTCTGGCCATATTCGTGGGAAGTTATGCACATAAATTCAACTCCGTTTTTTACGTGGGTTTCAGTGTGGTAATTGTTATCTCTAATGTTCTTGAAACTTAACAACGTTCTTCTAGAACGTGGAGAATAGAGTGCCTCAACAATAGTCAAGATTGTACAATTGGACAACATTATACGTGCCTTACTGTATCCTTCTATCAGGTTGGATGGGCCTGAGAGGGTTGTCAAAGATGCATTCTTAGGTATGAAGTTAGTGAAATAGATGTGTTCATGCAATACGGTGTGCATGGTTGCACTATCTGCTAGACAACTAACTTCCACACTAGTCATACCTAGAATGAAAAATTAATTTGAATCGGTCACATGCATAAAAGTTCTAAAAACAAATAGCAATTCAAAATAATTTCATTTATTCAAGGATGGTAATGAATTAAAACTTAATATCCAAAAACAAATCACCAACAAATAATCCAAACATAAAGGAAAATTGTTCAAAAGTCAACCAAAAACAAAAAAAATGGGGGAGGGGGGGGAAGGGGGTTCGGCCACTAGGTGGAATTCGGCCCCATTGTGCAATTTTAACTAACTAAAATTGTTTATGTCTAAGATTCTAATCTTCCATAGGGATGCTATCCTCTTGAAAGTCAGAAACCTCTATCTTTATAGTCTTTGGTTTGGCCACTTGCACAAAGTTTGATTCAAACTTACTACAACCTTTTGGGGAGCTTGGCAAACACGAGACCAATGGTCATTTGAACCACAGCGATAACACATGTCAGTATCCATGGTTTTAGGTGCTTTGCCCTTATTCTTGAAGTTCGGTGCCTTGGGAGCGAGGTTTGACTTCTGGGCTTTGTTTCCTCCTTTGGATGGGCCTTGACTTTGTTGACCTTCGCGGGGTGACTTCTGGTCGCCCCTACCACACATCTTTTGGCATTTTGGGTTTTGGTTTGTGCTATAATGTGCTTGAGGAACATCATTCGCCCCAATAGGTCAAGCTTGATGATTCTTCATCAACAAGTGGTTCTGCTTTTCAGGGAGAAGTAAAATAGAGATCAAATCTGAGAACTTAGGGAACTTCTGAGCTCTATATTGTTGTTGCAGGATAATATTAGAAGCAGAGAAGGTCGAATAGGTATTCTCCAAGAGATCCTCTTCGGTCAAAGTTTCGTTACAAAACTTGAGAAGTGATCGAATTCGACAAACTTCAGAATTATATTCATTCATAGACTTAAAGTCTTGGAAGTGCAAATGCTACCAGTCATGTCTTGCTTCAGGCAAGATTATGTCATTTTGGTGATCAAAACGATCAGCCAAAGCAACCCATAATACACATGGATCCTCCTTAGCAAGGTGTTCAGTTTGCAAGGCGTCATTGATATGTCTTCGAATGAAGATCATAGCAATGGCTTTTTCAGCTTCACCAACAGGGTTGTCCATCTCTTCTTTAATGGCGGGACACAAGTTATTTGTAGTGAGGTGAAGCTTCACATCTTGAACCCACTTGAGGTAGTTCCTTCCAGAGACCTCTAAATCGGTGAACTCGAGTTTGTTCAAATTTGACATGTTCCTTTCACAAAATAAATGGACAAGATGTGGAGAAAGATCAATTCATTCACATAAGAGTAGAACATACAGGTTCTAATAGACTTGTATTGGTTTAATTTTGCATGAAAAAACTTCGGGTTGTCATGGGCGATGTTTTTAAGCAAAAATTTCAGGTTTTCAAACAAGGCATGTTTTTAAGAAACTTCAAGTTTCAAAATAATTTATGAACTTCAGGTTCATATGTTTTGTGACAACCCGTCCCTAATTTTACATTTTTATTAATTTTAAACGCGTGAATTTACAAAAATGCCCTAGAGGCAAGAACTTTGAATCTGTTGACCATCGTCTAGAGGAACATATGACTTATTCTTTTAGTGTAACCTTAAAGTACTCGTCACTACGAATGCATAAGCGAAAGCCGTTTGCGAGTCCGGATTATAACGGTATAGTTATGGACGTTTGAAATTGGTTACTGGTTAATTAAATAATTTTGAACTCCCACCATGTGGGAATAGTGGACCAATTAAATTAAAGGGGCAAGGAACCAATTTGAAGAGAGGGAGAGGGCAAAAACCCAATCAGAAAAAGAAAGAAAGAAAGAAAGTAAAAAGAAAAAAAGGGAGAAGTCTTCTAGTCGACCCATACACCTCCGCGACCACCCATCTTCCAAGGCTGATTTCGGCCAACTCCGGTGGAGTTTTTCGATGCCACCGCCACCATCTTGAAGCCCTCATTTCCTCTACAAAACCCAACCAAGAACCACCTTTATAAACCACCACATGTGGCGAGACGAAGCCACGAAATTCGATGCGTCAAAACGGTGTCCGGCCACCATTTTCAATTTTTCGGCTAATCAGCAAAGCGTTGGTCGATGCCACCACTTGGGTTTTGTAGCCCATCATCCCAGGAGCAAATCCCAACCAACCTTGACCCTGTTGGACCAACGTAAACGACGAATCGACGCTGGGAACCTTTAGGCACCCACGGGCTTCGTGGAAAAAATTGACCATCTTTCGTCCACTTTTGGACTTCATCGAAGTAATGAAAGTTGTTCCTCTCATTGAGATCTTCATTTCTATGAAATTTGAGAATTTTTAGAAATAGTGAAATTTTCCGGCACACCGTGCCGGTCAGCCATCATGCGCGGCGACGCGTGTAGCAGTGCGTGGGCTGAGACCCTATATGACCTTCATAGGCTAATTAGGATGCTCTAATTTCATATTTGACATCCGTTTAGTAAAATTACGAAGTTTTAACATAGTTCATAGTTGACCACTTAGTTGGCTGTCAAGGGGTTCTTGCATGAATTGACGATCCGACCGTAGGATTGTCACCAAACTTTAGTACCTTATAGTACATAATATTTGAAGACCATAGGAACTTACAGATCGGGAATCCGATGTACGGATCTTTCCGAATCAGATTTGTAAGTTTGTAAAATAAAACGTTGACTGCCACTTAATTTTAGCAATTGAAGGAGATCCGACCGTTGGATCGTTCCGAAACTTTAGGATGTTGTTCTAGAAGCTTAATGTGGATCTTTGGAAATTATTGATAAAAAAATCTGAGGTACAGATTTTCCGGATTGAATTATGTAGAGTTGTGGACCCTACCGCCGACCTTTGACCGACAATTGGCTTTTAGTCAATGGGTTTCAAATCATTCTAGAACGTCCTTGGGGATGTGTTTTATGTCAGTTGCGTGTTCTATTGATAAGAATCATGAGTTGTGATTTGATAATTGTTCTAGGCGACGATCGTTCGTGATGCCTTGATATTTGTGCTAGCGAGTAGTAGCACAGACTTTAGGTGAGTGGGCAGTTTGTTTTTATACCTATGCATATTTATAGTTTCCCTAAATGCATAGTTACTACACTTTTACACTTGCATTGCCAAGTATTCGTGATTGTGATATAAATTATGATAAATGCTGCTATATGGTTGGGTTATTACTGTCATGACATTCATACATATTTATACATGCTCATCTTGATGCACCCTAGTGTTAGTACTCCGCCCAAGGCCAGGACCAGTCCTTCACGTGTATGTTCACATCTGCACCATTCGCCCACCTTGGATGCAAGTTAGGTGCCAATCCTGTCGTACAGATTGCAATAGGCAATTCTGACTCGTATGTGACTCGTTTCATTGCCAGTCTTCACGTGATCATAGTACTAAAGCATATTGATTACACGCAATCCCGTCGTACAGGTTGCATTACGCAACTTCGACTCTTGTGCTAGCATAGATTGATGAGCAAATTGATTATACTTGATTATCACATGATTATATTACTGTGGCATTTGATATATCATGACTTGGCATATTTCTGGTTATAATGCTGTTGTATTATTGTTTACATGCTTACGTAGTATGTTTTAAGGAAACTATACTTGTTTTACGGCGAGGGGGTTAGTATATTCGAAAATAAAGGTTTTTACAAAACGTTGTTTTGCTGACCCACTCAAGCAAGGCTACAATATCAATAGTTGTGCATCATGGGGGATTTATCTACCAATCCCATTACCATTTAATCATTTCTACCAATCGTTCGAGTTAGGAAACCAAAAATGGTTTTGTTTCTTTGGTAGCACCTATTAGTTTACCCTCTCTTAGAATCCATGCGAAAGTTATTTTGTCAAGATTCTAGAAATGTTTGAAGCGATAACCTAGTACTAAAGTGGTAGCACTTGAAGGAAGAGCATCTAAGGGACAATTACTTTTGGTCCCTGTTATCACTAATATCTTCAAACGTACTGGTGTTCATGTTGGATCCTCAGGAGGAAGATCGACTACCGATAAAGTCATTTTCAAAGTAGATCTTTAGCAAGGTCTTTTTCCTAGCCTTGGAATTTTTCAACCAATGCTAATTCCTAGATTTTCCTTTTGTTGTTATACTTATTAAATGGGTAAGAATAGTTCTGCGAGTGTGAGTTGTCATAACCTGGGAGTAGTAGAAATCCGAAAAGTAGTAATCAAATCCTCATAGGATCAATGAACTACTTCCCTTTACCAGTTCCTTTTCAATCACCCAAAGCTTTCTACTCGAACTGGCTCTAACCCTTAATCAACCTATGGTGATGCTACTAATTGACGATGTTGTCTGATATCCAGAGACCGTTAACCAGTATTCGGTGGTATGATTTCTGATACCGAATGCAGGTACTAGTATCTAGGAGTGATACCTTTATGCCAATATGTCGGTTCATAGTTTCAGGGTAGCAAACAATATTAAAATATCTTAAGCACGTTAATTAGCGGCATTACTGACAAACTGATTTATAGTGGCTACCTGAGCCGAATAAATTAGGATCGTGGAAGCTTAGGAACAAGCTTTGTATTAGGACAGTAAACTCACGGTTGTTTTTTCCTTATTACCTACCTAGGTAAACAAAACCTCTTTGACTAGCCACCTCTCGATCACTTCCATAGGTAGACAGTAGAATCGAGGTATAAGATGATATCTCACTGTTAGAGTGATTTAAGCTTCGAGAAAACTGTGAAGACATTTTACTTCTTGTCATAGAGTTGGTTAGTAGTATTGTACATTCCAAGGACGTATACTTTTGGCGTCATATCCCAAAATGTTACTTGGGATATCGCCAAATTGTGAAGTGAGGTAAATCATCGACATACTTCCTAGTATTACACCCCTTGTTTCATATCGAACGTTTCTAACGTCATTGAGAAACTTAGTTACAAAGTTTACCAATTAGGAATTTACCCAACTAGGGACTAAACACTTTATCTTGAGAACCTCAAATCTATCCACAAGGCGAAAGGCCAAACCTTAAAATTACACCTACACTTCAACAACTCAATCGGATGATAACTAAAACCGTTAGCCCTACTTCGAGTTGTTGGTTTCTCCGAGTGACTTTTGAAACCCGAGAGTTCTTTTGTAGCACGCCGATACTCCGCGTTATATCATTCCCTTGAGTAACTGTTATTGACCTAGTACTTTTCTTGGGAAACTTTTCGGTAACAAGCTTTATTCTCATCAATTCCCAAAAGGAATTGCGATTCTTATTGTTATAGTTGAACTTGGTCGAGGGAGATCCAATCTTGTCCGGATAAACGGATTCCTTGAACTCCACCTGGGTCGAGTACTCGGTGGTAAACCCTAGCTCTTTGTCCATGTACTTTTCAGTAGAGATGAACTTAGCCTCTTGCATGTAACCCAACTGACCTTGTAATTTTTAGTGTAATGGATTGAGACTCCACCATGTTCATCATTGTACGAAGATCAAGCTTCGCTCTGAAATTCTCTGGACTCATTGGGTTGCTCAAGGATATCACTTTAAGGTATCAAATCGTGCCACGACATTCATGCGCAAGCTGCTTTGTATCTTTCATTTATGTCATTCTATTAACTTAGAGGTTCTATGTTAGAATTTTTCTGGAACTTTGAAAATCCTCACAAAGTGTTGTGAATTACGAAATGTCTTTGGCCTTATCAAATTTTATAAACAATGACTTCTATTTCTGCATCTTCACCTTCCTTCGCTTGTTTGTTTCTCACTATAAACTGGAGACATGCCCAAACCTTACAGTGAAGGTCATATTCAGGTAGTCAGCTGATTGCATCACCATCTTACTGGAATTCTTTGACATCACATTGTACTTAGTAGTTATTTTTCAATGATGTGTGTTCGTTTCAACACATCTTTTCACTACATCACTCAGGACCTTTTGTTTGTGAGTACACGGACTTCGAAACACTTCTAGCAAATCTGTTTGGTGCACTCAGAAAAGGTATGACAACGCGGTCGACATGAGAATAAGACGATCTTTGCACTTCTTGCGAAAAGTGTGTACTCTCATAGGATTTTCAGGTTGATCACTTGCTAGTCCTTCTTTCCACCAACATTGAACTTGTTTGACTAGAAATATGCAACTAAGCAAAAATCGAGATGTGGGTTGAACGCTACAACAGCTCCCAAGAGATACTGTTTGTTGGGGAAAGTGCTTTTCTCGTTATTTAATTGCTTTGTTCGAGTTTTTGGGCCTACTATTAACATGGTAGCCATTTCCCTTGAATCCCAAGGTATAGTTTTCAAATCCATATGTTGTTGGCATTATGAGAAAGTTGCTTTTAGACTCATATACAAGTTTAGGAAAACATAAACTTGACTAGATTATCATCTGGATAAGTGTATTTTATAGTTCTCTATGCTATGTGTTTTCTTTCCAAGTGTCGAGGAAATCTTTTTGAAAGCCACGTTTAGTAAGTTTTGTCGTCGACTGCATTTCACCCTCAGACTAACGGCTAGTCTGAACGATTTACTTGGACCTTTATGGCATGCTTTGTTTATCTGCTCTTTTGTGATAGCATGACCGTATTAGACACTTGTTTATGTTAGAACTGCTTGTAACTGTGTTACAATATTTGATCTTGGTTGTGACACGTTTAAGACATAGTTTGGAGATTCTTTGCTTAGCACTTGTTGTCAGAGGAGTTTTATGAACAAGTGTTCAATTGTGCAAGTTCACAATATAGAATTGTTTTATTGATATTGTTACCCAAGGTAGGGTTGTGTGTGAGCACGGTAGAGACTTGATTAGATGTTGTTTGTGTATTTCCCAGTGGGGGCATGATGGTAATATTGCACCCTCGGGAATTTGTTATTTGCTTATCATGACAACAATGAGTTGTCGATATCGCAGGTTGCAGACCGTAATATCAAGGACTTATCCGTTGGATTAGTTAAGCAAATAAATAGGTAGATTTTACGTTAATGCTTACCTAGTACTTACTTACATGTTTGTTGTATCTTACCTATTTATTACTTGGGCTCGACCCAAGGATATTATGTACTTAATTTCGGAGTACGCAACTTGCGATTGAGTAGTTGAAAATGCTATTTTCAGTTTTAAGTGTTAGTACAACTACTCTAACTTTATGTTGTTATATGTATGTATTTTCGACGGGACGTTAGTACATATAAATATTTCGACGTTTCATTTTTGCGAAAACAATTACATTATAGTATTGTACTGAGGAAGAAGGAAAGTATGAGTTGGAGGCATGAGACAGGAATCATTGCACTCTGATCGCGACGAAATGGCATTTTCCCTATTTTGCAACCGCTCTGACTTGATTTCTTCGTTATGTACACATATTTTATTCTTCCTATGTTAAGTTTTGTGTAATAAATGATTTTAAATTTTGGGATGAAATTTTCTTAAGGGGGTAGATTGTGACAACCCGTCCCTAATTTTACGTTTTTATTAATTTTAAAAGAGTGAATTTACGAAAATGCCCTAGAGGCAAGAACTTTGAATCTGTTGACCATCGTCTAGAGGAACGTAGGACTTATTCTTTTAGTGTAACCTTATAGTACTCGTCATTACGAACGCATAGGGGAAAGCCGTTTGTGAGTCCGGATTATAACGGTATAGTTATGGACGTTTTAAATTGGTTACTTATTAGTTAAATAATTTTGAACTCCCACCATGTGGGAATAGAGAACCAATTAAATTAAAGGGGCAAGGAACCAATTTGAAGAGAGGGAGAGGGCAACAGCCCAATCAGAAAAAGAAAGAAAGAAAGAAAGAAAGAAAAGAAAAAAAAAAAGGGAGAAGCCTTCCCATCGACCCGCACACCTCCGCGACCACCCATCTTCCAAGGCCGATTTTGGCCAACTCTGGTGGAGTTTTTCGATGCCACCACCACCATCTTGAAGCTCTCATTCCTCTATACAAAACCCAACCAAGAACCACCTTTATAAACCACCACATGTGGCGGGACGAAGCTAAGAAATTCGATGCGTCAAAACGGTGTCCGGCCACCATTTTCAATTTTTCGGCGAATCGGCAAAGTGATGGCGATGCCACCACTTGGGCTTTGTAGCCCATCATTCCAGGAGCAAATACCAACCAACTTTGAGCCCGTTGGACCACCGTAGACAACAAATCGACACAGGGAAGCTGTACGCACCCCCTGACTTCGTGAGAAAAATTGACCATCTTCCGTACACTTTTGGACATCATAGCAGGTATGAAAGTTGTTCCTCTCATTGAGATCTTCATTTTGATGAAATTTGAGAATTTTTAGAAATAGTGAAATTTTCCGGCGAACCGTGGCGGTGGGCCACAGTGCGAGGCGGCGCGTGTGTGGCGCGTGGGCTGAGACCCCATATGACCTTCCTAAGCTATTTGGATGCTCTGATTTCATATTTGACATCCGTTTCGTGAAATTACGATGTTTTAACGTAGTTCGTAGTTGACCACCTAGTTGGCTGTCACGGGATTCTTGCATGAATTGACGATCCGACCGTAGGATCGTCACCAAACCTTAGTACCTTATAGTACGTAATATTTGAAGGCCATAGGAACTTACGGATTGAGAATTTGATATACGGATCTTTCCGAATTAGATTTGTAAGTTTGTAAAATAAAACGTCGGCCGCCACTTACTTTTAGCAATTGGTGGAGATCCGACCGTTGGATCGTCCAAAACTTTAGGATGTTGTTCTAGAAGCTTAATGTGGATCTTTGGAAGTTATTGATAGAAAATCTGAGGTACAGATCTTCCGAATCGAATTATGTAGAGTTATGGACCCTACCGTCGACCTTTAACCGACAATTGGCTTTTAGTCAATGGGTTTCAAATCATTCTAGAACATCCTTGGGGATGTGTTTTATGTCAGTTGCGTGTTCTATTGATAAGAATCCTGAGTTGTGATTTGATAATTGATCTAGGGGACGATCATTCGTGATGCCTTGATATTCGTGCTAGGGAGCAGTAGCGCGGACTCCAGGTGGGTGGGCAGTTTGTTTTTATACCTATGCATATTTATAGTTTCCCTAAATACGTGGTTACTTCACTTTTACACTTGCATTGCAAGTATTCGTGATTGTGACATAAATTGTGATAAATACTTCTATATGGTTGGGATATTACTATCATAACATTCATACATATTTATACATGCTCATCTTGCTTCACCCCGGTTTTAGTACTCCTCCCAGGGTCAGGGCCAGTCCTTCACGTGTATGTTCACATCCGCACCATTCGCTCACCATGGATGCAAGTTAGGTGCCAGTGCCCTGTCGTACAGATTGCAATAGGCAATTCCGACTTGTATGTGACGCACTTTGGCACCAGTCTTCACGTGATCATAGTATTAGAGTGTATTGATTACACCCAGTCCTGTCGTACAGGTTGCATTATGCAACTCCGACTCGTGTGCTAGCATAGATTGATGATCAATTGATTATACTTGATTATCAAATGATTATATTACTGTGGCATTTGATATATCATGACTTGGCATATTTCTGGTTATAACATTGTTGTATTATTGTTTACATACTTACGTAGTATGTTTTAAGGAAACTATACTTATTTTACGGCGAGGGGTTAGTATATTCGAAAATAAAGGTTTTTACAAAACGTTGTTTTGCTGACCCACTCAACTTTGTTTTTCACCCCTCTAGGTTTAGCAGCTGAGCTTATGTGTAAATAAGCATTTTGGCAAATCTCAGGAGATGGTTATCCTCAGTGGTATAACCTTCTTTCTATTTTACTGTACTGTTTTTATGCTCTACCATCACTTGTGAAATGGGTGTAATCCCTCTCACCCGCACACTCTTTTGTTTAGGCACTTTTAGGTTTAAATTTATTCACCTTCTTCTTCCACTACACTACACTTTGTGGTTTCGTTACCCTCCAGGTGTCGGCTAGCACAACTCGATTCGGAGTCCAAGTGGATTTTCCGGGTCGGGATGTGTCATGTTTCTTCAGGCAAACACAAATATATACACAAAAATATGCAAATAAAACTTCAGGTCTACAATTATAATTGAAATAATTATTTGGACTTCGGGGCAAATTTAAAGTGTGGGTGAAAAAATATAAAACCCAAATTGTTTAAAAATACTAAACAATCGAAGCTCGGGGCCTAAAAGCCTAAAATTATAGGCCAAAGCCCAAGGGTGGGTTGAGCAATTTAGGTCCGTGTAGGCCAGGCCTAAAAATTGGGCTGGGGTGTGATGCGATAAAGTTAAGCACACAAATTAAACCCTCTTGTTGACAATTGTAGTAAGGATGCAAGTAGGGATCGTTCTGGACCGGGGATTAGGAGGGCTTGCTAATGACCTCTAAACTGACTTAGAAACATAAAA
>JADOBS010303911.1:0-34956 GCA_015708375.1 Cydonia oblonga | reverse complement strand
TCAATTTTTTTTTTTTTTTTTTTTTTTGGAAAGATATCATTTTTCTGATGCTGTTATATATTGTCAAAGATGTAATCTTTTTCGAGAGACGTGGGTTAGGCAAGTTGGTTGCATCAGCGTGCCGTGTTGCACGCTAGTTCTATCCCGTCTCTAGAGATTAAAGTAGTTTAGAAATATCGCTTTGTCGAAAAAGAATGTAACTTTTTGTTTTTGGGTTATGTATGTGTGTGGGGTTGAATGCAATGCAGATTGGAGCTGGAGTGAAGCCAATTGTGAACAGAAACAAGAGGGAGGTCCAGGCTCAAAACGATGCCGTTGAATATAGTGAATAAGGGTGATGGATTTCCCCGAATCATACTCACCGAGCCAACTGGTTCTTCAGCAGAGGTTGGTTTCAAATTTCAATTAATCATGTTCTCTCCTTTTTGCTAATATTGATATGATGGCCCAGAGTTAACAACATGATCGTAGACCTTGGCAGTTATACACTCTATGCACCCGAGTTCGAATTCCTTTCTTCCCCAGTACTAGTTTTAGATTAGATTGTTTAGATTCATATCGCTTGAACCGAAAAAAAGTTGACAACTTGATCAGTGATCCATGATTCATATGATAACGGGTAAATTAATGTGCAAGTTGTGGTCACCAACTGTTTGATATGGTGCAAATTGTTTCAGGTGCTTCTGTATGGAGGGCAGGTTGTTTCATGGAAGAACGAAAGACGCGAAGAATTGCTCTTTATGAGTAGCAAAGTATGAAGATTAAACATTCTTCACGCGTATGCTTGGTTTAGAATTTGAGATTGTTTTAATTTGAAAGACTTACGTTGGCCCTTGTAAAAGTGATTTTCATTCCCCCTGTACTTGACTAATTATGGGGATGTTTTCTACTCTTGTGTAGGTTACTTGGAAACCGCCTAAAGCGATCAGGGGAGGCATACCCGTCTGCTTTCCTCAGGTTGGAGAGAGGGATATTATTACAATTGACAAGCATGTTAAAAAGCTTTATGTTCTTGTTCTGAATTCTGATTGAGCATTCTTCATCCTGCTTGTTGCAGTTCGGAAATCTTGGTTCGCTGGAGCAGCATGGGTTTGCAAAGAACAGATTGTGGTCTGTTGATAGTGACCCTTCGCCTTTGGCTCCAACTAACAATCAGACGTCAGTGGATTTGATCTTGAAGTCTACAGAAGAGGATCTAAAGACCTGGCCGCGCAGGTATGCTCTCGGAATCTGATCATTTCATTGGATGTGATTACTGCTGAAGGGCATCACCACTTGTCTAATCCTGTGAATCTTTTTCTGTGGTTTGTTTAAGCTTTGAGCTCCGGCTTCGTGTTTCTCTCAATGCTGGCAAGCTCACTTTGATTCCCCGTGTTAGGAATACGGATAGCAAGCCCTTCTCCTTTACATTTGCCCTGATTAACTACTTATATGTATCAGATATCAGGTGCGCCTTGTAACTATTTTTGTGACGTTTAAGATCATTACCTTTATGACTTTCGCAAGTTCTCAAATTTATTGTTGATGTTATTGAAGAGGGAAATGATTGTCACATTCTCCCCCTACGCACCCGCTCTTTTTCTAGCCTTTGGATTGATAAACCAAAGGATAATCAACGGACATAAATTATCAGGGGTGTGCAGATGGAGAAAAAGGGTGTGTGAATTTCATTTCCCATTAAAAGAAAGTTCTATGTCGAGTATTTTATTAGCCTCTGAGGCGGGAAGAAAGTGTATTTCATCCTTTTCATAGAGGTTGCATGATGCTGTTTAATTTGTAGTGAAGTGCGTGTGGAGGGCTTGGAGACACTTGATTATCTTGACAATCTGATGCGCAGAGAAAGGTTCACGGAGCAGGCAGATGCTATCACCTTTGATGAAGAGGTACAACGACCTTCGATTTCTCTCAGTTTAAAAGCGGCCTTTTCAATGTACTGGTGGTAACTCATTAAGTTATATGTGTTTCTGTTTTCTCAAATTCTTGTTCCTCGTTAGGTCAACCGAGTGTATTTGGGCACGCCGACAAAGATAGCCATGATAGACCACGAGAGGAAGAGAACCTTTGTTCTGCGGAAGGATGGCATGCCGGATGCAGGTTCTTTAATCTTGATTAGTTTTGTAAATTGGTTTTTTTTTTTTTTCCCTTTTGTTGATATGGTCCTAATTATAAGAAGTTTCTCACATTATGCTAGAAAATCGTGTGATCTGCAGTTGTGTGGAACCCTTGGGACAAAAAGGCCAAGACTATCCCTGATTTGGGAGATGAGGACTACAAAACCATGTTATGTGTAGATTCTGCAGCCATTGAAACCCCAATTTTCTTGAAGCCTTCCGAAGAGTGGAAGGGCCGTCAAGAACTCTCTACCGTTTCATCAAGCTATTGCAGTGGGCAGTTGGATCCTCGCATGGTTCTTCATGGCCTTTACTGACCATACCAGTGGCGTAAACGGAGGTCTTGTTGTAATTTAAGTCCCCGTATTTGATGTACCTGAGACATCCTTGTTGTGGTACTTAGGATTTTCTTGAAGCGAAACAACGTTAGCTGCGTGTAAAATGTGAGAATAACATTTACAGGATTGCACTGTCGCAGATCGGCAACAGAAAGCCAGCTGTATAAGGGTTAAGAATACATGTTCTGTATTTGAATGTTGTTTAGTGAATGAGTTACATGATGCCGTAGCAGGTTTCATTTCATTAATCCCCTTCTGCTTCACCAGAAACCATAAAGCAGATGTTGAAAGGAACAATTTTGGATCATTAAGCTCTAATTATGTTATTGAGTGCATAACCAGGTCGGTAAACAAAAACAAGAACACAATTTCATCGCTTTCCTTATTGAGTAATTGCTCCGCCCCTAGGCGGTGGACTTTTAAATGTTTTTTCCGTGCTTAGAAGAGCGAAAGAAGGGATGTTCGGAACTTCTCCTTCGCATCCTTGTCGAAGGGATCGTCCCCCAGATACATGTGGACATAGGCTCTGCACAAGAGTTCACTCTCTAACTCGCTGACCACCTCGCCCGTTGCACCCAAAAGCAAGCAGCGTTTTGTTAATGTCGTGTTTAGATCAAGCGTGTACATAACAACTTATGTTTATACACCTTATTTTGCTTATCGGATATGAAATCTCACCTTTTGTTTGGAGAATGTTTCCAGGAAGCCAAGAAATCTCAATTACAGAACCAGAGGTCAGCTTAATGCCATCTGATGCTTGACCCATGACCCTATGAGCAACAGAAAAGAAAACAGAATTTGAGATTAGAATTTAAAGTGCCGGAGTGAAAATGTAAACGTAGTCAAGTAAAAATTACTGTACTTGTTTGCTAGCTCCTCATTCTTCTTGCCACCAATTAGTTTTTTGATAGATGCTTCGAGACCTTCGTCGAAATTCTTGCTCACCATGTTCATGGTGAGGCTTGGAAACACAATCACCAACCGCACCAGCATTCCAGCGTCACTGTCAATCACCAGCTGATACATTTCCTTTGTGGGTTTTGCAGGCGCTTTCCCAATTTTCGACTTGAGAAGTTCTCTCAGCTTCTCATTGTCTGCATAAATCCCTGCAGATTGGAGAATGAAATGGTGAGAAATTGCACTGCACTCTTAAGAGTGCACGTGACTTTTTTGGACTGCCAATAACGGCTCCCAAATTTAACGCTGATAACTCCTAAATGTAACCCTTAGAATTTTAAAGAAATCATACCGAATGCATAAATCTTGATTCCCATGCCAAGCATGGACTTCTTCCTCAGACCAACACAATCCAACTGTTTCCCATCTTCCAACTTAACCGGAAAGGAGAACCTGGTTTTGGGTTCAACCTCAACCGGCACTTCCTCCATTTTTGCCTCGTCCTCTGGCTTAGTTGCTACCTTGTCTTCCTCAACCTTGCTCACATTGTTCGGCTCTTCAACAGCCTTCGTTCCGTTCTCACACATGCCATTATCTTTCACCATTGGTTCGCCGTTGGAGGCCATGGATTCGGTGCCATTTACCTTGGCATTGACATCTCCAACAACAACAGTGGCCGCCATTTTTGCACTGTGTAACTTGTAGAACAAGAAACTAAGACGCAGTGAATACGGGCAGTAGGGCTGTGGATTATATAGCAAGTGGCCGATGAAGCACACGAAGAAAGGCATTAACTTTGGTCCATATCTAATTGTTTCGCGTTGGTTTTAACAACAAATAAATTGGAGTTAATAATTTTATCAGAACTATCAGAAAACTTATTTTGAATTGTCTCCTTGTCAATCCTTCTCTCACTCGCACCCCTAGAACTTGACATGATCCAATCATCATGAATGCTTGAAATTCTATGGTGTTCCAAAAATCTTGTACTCCAAACTTTTTAATTGTTAAATTTTAATCATTGTAACGGTTAAAAAAGCTGAAATATATGATAGCACGGAGCATATACTTCCTCAATCGGTATAAACTTTGAAGTATTAGCCTTCATCACTTATTACTCATTCAATTGTATCATTTTTTATTTTGGTTGTTTCCGAAAATATATCCTCATGTCTCTATCTCTCGATTTCACACGTGATGTATTGTTTGTTATAAAAGAGAAGGAACCGAAGCGTAATTAGAATGGAGTTCTGTAACCCTAAACATCTCCAAAACTTCATGCACAATCTATACGGTGACGTTCAACTAAAATTTCATGTAAAGATGTTTTATGGTCCATCCGGAGGTGATTTTCACATACTGTTTTTTGCTTCTCGTACAATCTCTTTTATTTCTAACTATCATAATAGATTAAATAAATCAAACATAATCAACGAAGATGAGTAAGCATGAGTATGTAAATGGTTAAAAGGGGTGTATTCTTATCACTTCCTTTATGATGATTTTGTTAAACTTCGTAAAACCGACTAAAAATCGTAATAGTTACCCAATTTTTAATCAGGCCGGGCTGCGCTGCCCCCAGTAAAGCCCATTGAACACAGGCCTGGACCCAACAATGGATTTTCCCTTATGAGCCCAGAAGAAAGGGCGAAACCTCAAATTTGCAGAGCAAGGGTTTTTGCAGACAAAGAAGAAGAAGAAGGGTTTTAGAGGCGCAACGAAAAGCAATGGCCGATAACGAATCGAGCAAAAAGCGGAAGAGAGCGGGGCGTCGCAATAAATCTCACACCCAAAAGCTCAAGCTTTCCACCGAAAGAGAAAGCACTTCCCCAAAAGCTGAAAGAATCAATGAAGAAGCAGCACAGAATCCAAAAGCTTCTGCTTCTGCTAAGCGCTTAAAATCGCAGGGAAAGCTCTCGAATTCGTCAAGCTTTCTCGATAAGGTGTGTGTTTTTATCGAAAGAATTCAACTTTGTGTGAAATTAATTGACGGAAATTGTTGAGTGGAGTTGTGGGTTTTGATTGCAGATGAAAGCAAAGCTATCGGGAGGCCATTTTCGGATGATTAACGAGAAGCTCTACACTTGCACGTAATTTTTTACTGCCCATTTCTTATTGTTCGTTCTAATTTTTTACTTTAGTTAATTGGAATTCAAGGCCAAATTTTTTTAAAGCACTTTGGTGCTTCTATTCAAGTGGTTTTTCAGGATTCACTTGCATTTTTAGTAAGGATTGGTACCAAAAATATTTTCACCAAAAGCGCTTTCAGTTGTTATTCCAAATGAGCACCCGTGTTTTTATGTTGAATTGTGAAAACATAAGTTGGGATTAAAAAGTTTTCGATTGTTTTCGAGTTGTGTAATGATAATGAATTTTCGCCTCAAATGTGTATATGTATAAGTTTTAATGATAATGAAATTTCGCCTCGAATGTGTATATATGTATAAGTTTTAATGTTTGTTACATTGCTTCGATCAGTGAATGTTTGGCTTAATTTCATATGTGAAAAGAAATTTCGCCTTTGCGGAATTCACTTTAATTTGATTCCCTTATTTTTAGTGGAAAAGAGGCGCTTGAGTATTTCAATGACGAACCGACATTGTTTGATACAGTAAGATTTCTTCTTTATAAAGAACTCATTTCGACCACCCTATTTACTGTGCATTCTCTCATATGAGATAGCGGAGTTTTACTTTGAGAGTTGACGTGCTTTATTTACTTGCTTGGCCAGTACCACACAGGATATCAAGAGCAGATGTCACATTGGCCTGAGCTGCCAGTTGATATAATCATCAAATGGCTCAAAGAGCATAGCCCTTCTCTGGTCGTGGCTGATTTTGGATGCGGTTAGAGTTTAGCTAACTCCATTTTTCGTAGTTTGCTGATTGTTTGTTTACTCTCACATGTCGACATTCATTTAGCAGCCACATTTAGTAATTTTGTTCTGTTGTTTTACAGGGGATGCACGCCTAGCAAAAAATGTGAAGAATAAAGTCTTCTCCTTTGATCTCATATCCAATGATCCTACAGTAATATCCTGTGATATGGCAAATGTATGTGTTTTCATTTGGATTTTAGGTTGAATCATAAAATTTCTTATACTTATGCATAGGTTTATAGAAAAATTTCTGGCTCCTTGCTAATTTGCAGAGGCTAGTATTTATATACTTGAAGCAACCAAGCTGCGTATGTTAATACTTAAGCAAAATTGTTACCGTCATGTATGTGCTGTTAAAAATTTATCCCCTGTTTTTTCTTGCACATTCTATTAAGAATTCATTCCTTCCACATGTTTGCAGACACCCCTCGGCTCTACGTCTGTAGATGTTGCTGTCTTCTGCCTTTCGTTGATGGGGACAAATTTCCCAAATTACCTGAATGAAGCACACAGAATACTTAAGCCACGGTCTGTGTGCCATATTCTTTTGTACTTTTGATTCACTTATCCTACTGAGTTCTTATCCAACTGACGGGTTGTTTTTCATAGTGGTTGGCTTTTGATAGCAGAAGTGAAGAGCAGATTTGACTCGACTACTGGAGGAGCCGATCCAAAGACATTTACAAAAGCCGTATGCGATCTAGGATTTACCTCTGTGTCGAAGGTATCTTTATGTCCCTCTCATTTCCTCAGACGGCTTAAGATATATTTTTTATATACTAATTGTATTGTATGTGCATTGCTTGCAGGATTTCTCAAACAAGATGTTTATATTGTTTTACTTCAAGAAAAAGGTTAGACCTTGGTGGAATAAACTCAGTCATATGATTTACACATCAGTTACATGTTTCCGGATCTCGTATGGTTCCACTGGTATTAACAATCTCTACATCTGTTATTCTCTAGGAGGAGCAAGATTCAAAGAAAAAGGACATCGAATGGCCTGAGCTGAAACCTTGTTTGTATAAGCGCCGCTGAGAGGGATGCCGCTGGTGTTTGTGACAAGTTCATCGTCTTCGTTACTCAGTTTTTCGGTCAAAGACGAAGTTGTACACCGGTTGCCTTTACGTTAGAATTGACAATTCTTTCAGCCGCTTTAGTTTCTAACTACTGCTGATCAGTATATTTCTATTTTTGTACTAAACGAAATACAGTTCTACTTGTTTTTTCTTTCGGTCATAAATTTTGTATTGGTTTCATCTGTATCTCAAACGAACTCATATATGTTTTTCGTGCGGTTGATTTTGTGGTTGCTACTGAAATTGTTTTCCCGCTGTATCCGTCGATGATTTGTAGGATATACAATGTATTTACCACGTTCTGCGCAGTTGTTGTAGTGATATTACCTCTCTCTGAAGATTTTGAACCATCGTGTTGGTGGACGGTTTATGCCATTTAAAGCCTCTATTTACACGGTTGAGAGCGCCTGTTTTCAGTCATACGCGTGGGGGACCAACAGGATGACCGAAGTTTGTAGCCCAGTCCGTTTTCTTTTCCGTTAGTTGTGTGACGTTACACAACCCCTTCGGCCTTCTCTTCTGCAATTCAAACTCAACGCTGTTCATGAAACCAACGATATGGAAATCAACGTTTTCTTTTCCATTATTTTGTTTATCATTCTCGATCCTCAAACGGTGTTTAGTATTTGAATTTTCGTGAACAATAATATTTTCAGTTTAAGAGTGTTTGGATAAGTATATTCACTCGCCAATTTGACGGGAAGTGTTTGAAAGGTAAGACATACTCTGAAATCATAAGAACAACAGGACAATCACGAATACACTAAAGCACATTGACATGAAAAGAAATAAACTTATCTGCCCAAGAGGAAGAAGAAGTGGCCATGTTTGCTAGAGTTTCTAAAAGAGTCTTCTACTTCCAGCAAGTAGAAGTGTTCCAACAATAATGGGACTCCAAATCTTAATTAGTTGCATAGAATAAGGACTCCAAATCTTAATTAAAACAAGGTTCCATAACTTCCTCAACGCCAATTAACTCGTTGGCCAAGTTAATTGATTACCAAGCTATCAGTAAATCATATTCATTGACACTCACATGTTTACAAGAAAGTGCGTATTAGGATACCCTCCCTCCTCCTGCTCCTCCTAAATTTGCTGCTCGGTCTGCCAAATGAGGGCCGCAAAATACAAATGCATTCCCTCCGGCGTGTTGGCGAACATTCTTTTCAGGCTGCCTGTGAAATCTCTGAAGCGGTTCGAATGCGTATGCAAATCCTGGTATGATCTCATCAAAGACCCGAGTTTCACCATCCAACACCTCCATCATTCCAAAAACGTGAGTCAGCATTTTCTCCTTCAGAAAGGTATACGTAATAGTCATGTCTCCCTGCTTTGTTTGGACGAAATAACGCAACAAGTTTCTCGGCATCGGCTAAACTTACCCTCAGTCCTTTCTGAAATTTTCGGTCCTTGCAATGGAATCTACTGCTTCATAAGGCTTAATGTCGAATTCGAACTGGATCTTATTGCACTGGCAAATGTTTCACTCAGAGAATTCAAGGTTGTTCCAGACTTGAGCATCTCACATCCTCAAAGCCAACGTCAAAGCGTCAAACTATGTGGATTTGGGTTTGATCGTAAAACCAATGATTACAAGTTGGTTTTAATTCTCAGTTGCACAGATAGAGCAACGGGGATCGAATTCGATTGTAAGGAGCTTTTATATAGCTTGCGTTCCAAGTCATGGAGAGAATTAGATCATACTTTTCCGTATGCTGAAGTTACCCATTGGCCTTCTCCGTATTGTAAAATTAGCTATTGGCCTAACCTTTTGACGAGTGACAGTGGCACCTATGTCAACGGGAATTCACACTGGTTGGTCACGGATACTGCTCACTGGTCGGCCAACGGTGATATTCGTTATACAATTCGTTATTTTGACATGGCCGACGAAGTGTTTCGACGGATTTCGCTTCCAAAGTTGCCGGAGGTTTCCTCGTACGGTGACATGTATGTCAATATTAATGCATTGTACACTGATTCACTTTCCGTGGTTGTTCGTCCGAAGTCTTATATCCCTGACAAGACTTGTGAAGTATGGATCATGCACGAATACGGTGACGATGAATCTTGGACCAAACTAGGTACGATTGGGTCAATTGAAGGCATTGCATGGTCACTGAAGCTGTTGGGATTTTGGCAAAATGGAGAGTTTCTTTTCGAATATGACGAAGAACAAGTGATCTCATACAACCCAAACACTCAGAAGATTACTCAAAAGCTCCGAGTTATTGGATCGTTGCGAGCTTACTCGGAGAGCTTGGTTTCAATCATAGGAGATCAACGGGACGACCATAATATGTTGTTTGATATTGTTAAGGAAAGATGATCCAACTCTTCAACAACCTACATCTTCGTAATGATCATTTAGTTCGTGTTCATATAATTGACTTCTTGATTTTTTTTTTTTTTTGATATAATATTTAGTTCGTTTAGTTCGTTTAGTTCGTGTTCAACGGAATGTTTGCTTGACATTTCCAAGTTTAGTACGTCTTTTTGTCTTGTAATGATCACAATGATGCATTTGCAACAAAGAGCAGTGAATTTGAACTAAAAAACACGATAAACATGTCATAATAATTTAGCATGAATGTAAGATAGTGATCCTTATATGTATATTTCTATCCCTACCTAGCACGAGATCTTTTGGGAGCTCACTGGCTTCGGATTCCGTCGGAACTCCGAAGTTAAGCGAGTAGCACACGAGAGCACTCCCAGGATGGATGACCCACTAGGAAGTTCTCGTGTGAGTTCTCAGAAACAAAACCGTGAGGGCGTGGTCAGGGCCCAAAGCAGACAATATCGTGCTACGGTGGTGGAGCGGGCCCGGGATGTGGTGGAACCCGGGCCAGGATGTGATAATTTGGTATCAGAGCCTAAGCCTAGCCGTGGTGTGCCGACGAGGACGTCGAGCCCCTAAGAGGGGTGGATTGTAAGATCCCACATTGCCCAGGGAAGTGATCCTTATATGTATATTCTCATCCCTACCTAGCACGAGTCCTTTTGTGAGCTTACTGATTTCAGGTTCCGTCGGAACTCCGAAGTTAAGCGAGTAGGGCATGAGAGCACTCCCATGATGGGTGGATTGTAAGATCCCACATCGCCAAAGGGAGTGATCCTTATATGTATATTCTCATCCCTACCTAGCACGAGTCCTTTTGGGAGCTTACTGGTTTCAGGTTCCGTCGGAACTCCGAAGTTAAGCGAGTAGGGCATGAGAGCACTCCCATGATGGGTGACCCACTAAGAAGTTCTCATGTGAGTTTTCAGAAATAAAACCGTGAGGGCATGGTCGAGTCCTAAAACGGACAATATCATGCTATGGTGGTGAAGCGGATCCGAAATATGGTGGACCCCAGGTCGGGATGTGACATCGAACACGTCTAAAGCCTTATACATATTTATTTGCCTTAACCCTTGATACTTCAATCCATTTGCCTCCAACCTGAAATCTAATTCACACATCCTCTCATTGTCTTTTTGTCGTATTTGTCACATTCTAGTTTCAGAAACGCCAAAGTAATGTATATTACTTTCTAATGACCTTGATAATTCAATTTTTGTGATGGGCTTTTGGGTAGTGGATACCAAAACGGTACTTTCTAGAAGTTCCAAATGTATAATTGTATTGTATTCTTCTTATCGTCCATTTTACCTTTCTTATCTTCGTAAGCATTTTCTTAACATTCACAAACAAAACAACAACAAAATCTTATTCCTTTTAAATGAAGTTGATTGTATAAATCATAAAACGTCACTGCACTCGGTTTAGCGTCAAGGTTTTCGGTAGTTCTTCAAGATTCATTATCATAAAGATTTGACGTGAAAATAAAGTGCTAGTTGTCGACTATCTGACATCCTCTCCCTTCTCTTACACATGCAAAGTACGTAAGATAAACTTACACAGACAAAATATCTAAGATAAACTTACATAGACATACTGTAATAAATAAGTCACATATCTGTAATATGTATTTTTGTTCAAATTAGAACAGTACGTTTATGTATTTGTATTTGTACAGATCCTGAAACATCTTTTTTTATCAATCTCATAATCGATGATATGAATAGAGTCACGTATTTTCCATCTTGATTCAAAATACATTCCATTGCATGCATGTAGCTAATTTGGTTAAAACAAGCGTTTACGCGTTCAAGTTCCAGGCTCAATAATTTAGGAGAGTGTATTCAATTGAGATTTTAAGTGATTCTCTATTTAATTAGAATTTTAAAGTAATTTATTAAAATCCTTAGAAATCTGGATGTATTTAATTAGAATTTTAAAGAAGTTTATAACATTCTAGGTGTATTTAATTAAAAATTAATTTTAAAGAATTTGAGAAAATTGAGAAATTAGAGGGAATTTGAGAGATTACGTAGTGTATTTTAAGCATTCACAATTCTCACATCTCCTCATGAGATTTCAAAGGAAATGAATTAAAATTTTATATGGAATCTCTACAAATCAATTAAACTCTATAAAAATTCATAGATTTATAAATCCATTAACATCTCTTAAATTTTCAATTGAATACATCATCTTAGTTTATATGTTCCAAGCTCAATAATTTAATTGAAATTAATTAAAAGATTGCTCGAATATATGTGGATATATGTACTATTTATTTAGTAATTATTTTATTTTATGTTTTAATTAAAAAAAATAAGGAGAAAGGAAGAAAAACATTAAAACAAGGGAAGCACGCTATTCCCTGACGGAGACTCAAGTTTATCTCTGGATCCAGAAGACAAAAAATTCCACACGCGTAGAAGACCCAATAAATTAATCTCAACTGAACTCACTTCCCACCCACCACCGCCGCCGCCACCGACGCCTCCACCAAACTCCCAAATCTCCCCACCTAAGTCCTCTCGGTTTCATCCTCCTCTGCCTCCCTCAACTCTATCTGCTTTGCTCTTCTACTATTTTTCTCTCTCTCTCTCCCAATAATACATCTGATCCACTCCCACTGACAGAGCTCTCATCAGTGGCCATTTTTAAATTGAGGGGTTGTTGGTGGGTGCCTCTCGGTTTTTATTCTTTGCCCCCCCAAACAAAAGGCACACCCTGGATTTATAGGATCCTCAACCGTGATTCTGGGGATGGGTCTGTTTTCTGAAACCTACAGTACCAAGCATGTGCTTTTATAATAGAAAGTCTTCATCTCTCTCCCTCTTCAATCATACAAAATCTCCTTACTTTATTACTATCACTTTAATTCCATTTTTATCATGACCAAAGCTTCTATCTTTACTTCACATGTAGTCCTACAAATAAAGGGTACCCCTTGTTTTGGTTAATCAGTCAGCGTATTTTGTTCTTGTTTTAGAATTTTAGAGAGAGAAAACTATGGGATCTGGAAATGGGGTTTATTCAGTTGGGGATTTCGATTTGGATGCCAAGTGGCTGATCGATCCAAAGCAACTTTTTGTTGGTCCGAGGATTGGGGAAGGCGCGCATGCCAAAGTGTACGAGGGAAAGTAAGTCAAACCTCAGTACAACCTCTGTGTTTGTTTTGTCTTAGATTCTGAATTTCTGGTCTCTCAGGTTTAGCAGTTTATAATTTTGTCTTAGATCTTGTTAAATATAAATGCAAAGTTGAGTTGGGTTTTAGCAGAACTAATCAAAGATCGAAACTCTTTAGTTTTCTGATCAATCCCAGGTTTGGTGTTGTGCAATTGTGGTGTTTATGATGCCGAGTATGTGTTTTTCGTGTCGAGTTACAACGATGATGTTCTGTTCTGTTGTGTTCTTAATCTGTTTGGTGTTGTGTTTTGTTTATTCTAGATATAAGAATCAAATTGTTGCTGTGAAAATTGTTCCTAGAGGAGAAACCCCAGAGGAGATTGCCAAGAGAGAAGCCCGGTTTGCGAGGGAAGTAGCAATGATGTCGAAAGTGCAGCACAAGAACTTAGTGAAGGTTGTTTGTCTAATTTTCAATAAGTACTTGTGATTAATACTCGGCGTATTTGCAATATCTGATGGGGATTTTGTTACCTGTGTATTACCAGTTCATTGGTGCCTGCAAAGAACCTGTAATGGTCATAGTGACCGAGCTTCTTCTAGGCGGGACTTTGCGCAAATACTTGTTCAGTATGCGGCCAAGGTGCTTGGACACGTGTGTGGCGGTTGGGTTTGCGCTTGATATTGCTCGTGCTATGGAATGCTTACACTCCCATGGAATCATTCACCGGGACCTGAAACCTGGTATGTGGTTTAATTGATTGCTTAACATAAAGCTTGACCTTTGAGAAAGATTAGTGAAGTATATCTCTAAGCATGCCTCGAATGTGGAAATCCGAAGAATTGTTATTAGCATAGGCAGCTGATAATTTGGTATTCAACGTGATTGAAGACTTACGTACTTTTGTAGCAGAATTGACTTCAAGATCACAAAAACGAATTGCTTTAGTTCACTTAACTCTCATTTCTTCTGCTTAGGGATGTAACTATTGTTAGGGCAAAGTTTATTTCCGAAAACAGGGATTGTTCCACAATCTCACACTGTTGTCCTGTCCTTCTCCCAGAGAATTTGATCTTGACCGCTGACCATAAAACCGTCAAACTTGCGGATTTTGGCTTAGCAAGGGAAGAGTCGTTGACAGAGATGATGACTGCTGAAACTGGGACATACCGGTGGATGGCTCCTGAGGTACGGTACTTAACTTGATCATTCAAAAGTTGAAAATATATTTCTCGTATGGCTTGTGAGAGTGTGTTTTATTTCAGCAAACTAATTATCCACGTTTGTATTTGGTGGCAGCTTTACAGCACAGTTACATTACGACATGGAGAGAAGAAGCATTACAATCATAAGGTGGACGCTTACAGCTTTGCAATTGTTTTGTGGGAACTCATCCATAACAAGCTGCCTTTCGAAGGCATGTCAAATTTACAAGCAGCGTATGCAGCCGCTTTTAAGGTAAGAAAATACCGAAATAGTCTTATTCTGTTACTCATAACTTGGTGCTTGTTTGGCATTGCAATCTGAGGTTATACAAATTGTTTCAGAATGTTAGGCCCAGTGCCGAAAGCCTACCCGAGGATTTGGCTCTGATCGTAACTTCATGTTGGAAAGAGGATCCCAATGACCGGCCCAACTTCACCCAAATTATACAGATGCTGCTGCATTACCTCTCTACTATTTCGGCACCAGCACCCGCTATCCCCCAACGGATATTCAAATCTGAGAACGCTGTACTCCCACCAGAGTCACCCGGTACTAGTTCTTTGATGGCTAGACGCAACGACTCCGGTGAACCCCCTAAAACCAACACGGACATGGAAGATGAACCTAAAGGTTTTTTCTCCTGCTTTAGACAGTGTTATTGATACTGAAAGCTGTAATCTTAGGAAAAAAAAACGATAATTTTCATATAGCGGCCTACGGTGTGATGTTACTGTCGAAATTCAGATGGTGTTTAGGTTTAGTTTGGTCTGATTGAGATCAAATCCAAAGGAATTATTAGAGTTGTGGAGTTGGGGTTGCTGTGGTGTATTGACATTGTAAAAGTAAGGGTTCATCCAAAAGCCTATGCTCCTATTCAATAATATCTCTTCTGAGTATGCCATAATCTCGCCACCTTCTACTTAAGTTCGAATCTTCATTCCTGTACGTTGAAATTTAATTTGAACATCGTTTTTCCAGATGAGAGAAAGTAACTGGGAAGAGGTCCAAATCTTTGGGTTTCTAGAGTCCAGTAACAAAACTCACGAACCAAAAACTTTAAAAATAAATAAAAAATAAAAAAATATCGCCGTTGCTGGGGATCGAACCCGGGTCACCCGCGTGACAGGCGGGAATACTTACCACTATACTACAACGACATGTAGATGCCAGTTTCTTCTCCAACATTTATTTTATTCAATATATCAATATTTAACAAGCTGCCCGAGCGGGCTACTGGCTGGTACTTGCTGCCCAAGACAATCAGTCACATCAAACGGGCAGAAGGGCCGCAATTACGGGGGAATTTCAGGGGTAAAATCGATAATCCAAAAAGGTCCACAAAACGTTTCCATATGTAGCTTGGGGAGCACGGTAGCCACCTCATCAAGTCCGACGGTAAATTACCATAATGGCACTCACTCGGCTTTCGAGCCCCCACAAAAGCTCGACAGGACAGCTTCGTTACCTCCGAACTTCAGCCTCGGACACAATTTCGTCAACCTCCGGGCCCCACTGAGAAAGCCTAGCGGCGGGTCCGCCTCCTCGATGGCGAAAGATTCTGAATCCGAACCTGAGGTCCGGAGGCAAAGGCTCATTGGGTCGGAAGCTGGATTTTCCCGCTCACACAGACACTCTCTCTCTCTACTCTTACTTAATCCAGTGGAGAAAGGGTTGAGCGCTCTCTCTCTCTCCTCTTTCTCTCTCTAAAACTCCATATAAGTTGGGACGCGCTTCGTCGAACGCGGTCTCCTACTTCGAAGAAATGGCAAGGTGAGAAACCCTTTCACTCATCAGTGGTGAAAATATGGCCGGACAATATATAAATGCATGAATAAATTAATAAATAAATAAAAGAATTTCTGGAAAGCTTGTTTTGATTGGATACAAAATTTTCCCAGCTTCTTCAACCCATGTAAATTTTTCTTCTTTAGTTTTGGTTTCTGGGTTTTTTTTCGGATGAACAGACAGTTTCGAAAATTGTTTGCTTTGTAAGTGTTGAGATGCTGGATTTGGATTTAAATTTTTATTTTTTGGGGATTTTTTGGGAAACCCATCAAACGGGAAAGATTCAATCTAGCTCTTTGATGTGTAAAGATTTTTAATTTATATGGGATTTTCCTGATTTGGGATAAATGTTCAGATGATGTCAAAGCTTGTATTTTAGTAATGTATGGTTAAAAAAGGAAACTTCCCTAATGGTGAATGAAACATGACATGTACAGATGTTTGATTGATTCAGTGGCTTTGTTAATTTTCTTGTCAATTTGGGGGTTTTCTGAGAAACTCGTGTCTGTTTTTGCCTTTTCGATTATACGGGGAATGTAGAATGGATGAATGAAAGCTTTTACGATTGAGAAATAAGGTTGCGTGGTAGCAAAAGTCTTTCAACTTTATCTCGTGTTTAGTTTTCGTCCATGAACTCTCATATTTGTTTCTTTCGTCCTCTAGCTTAATTTTGCATTGCATGAGTGGTCATAGCTTTGGTTTCAGGTGTTTTCTCTGTTGGTCACAGCTTCCTTAGGGGTTCTAGCTAAAAATTGGTTTTGTGATAAAATTTTGTGGCTTATAGTGTAATGTTCTTGTAGGGCTTGGCTGATCAACAGTAGGGGACTTGCAAGCAAAGTGAAGAATGCTGCTCGGTCGACCGCTTGTCCAATCAAAGAGTGCGGGGCAAATCGTGAATGCCCGAATTGCCATTTTGTTATAGATAACAGCGATGTAAGCTGGATTTTTAGTTGTGTTCATATGCAATTATTTATATGTTCTCCAAAACAAAAAAACAAAAAAAAAAAAAAAACTCAACTTTCTGCAAAGGTGTAAGCATTTTTCTTTCTTTTAAGTGCTTCTGCGAATCCACTTGTGTAGGTTTTATCGGAATGGCCTGGCTTACCGGTTGGTGTGAAGTTTGATCCATCTGATGGTGAACTCTTAGTACACTTAGCGGCTAAATGTGGTGTTGGAAACTCACAGCCACACTTGCTTATCGATGAGTTCATCCCTACACTTGAGGGGGATAATGGAATTTGCTATGATCATCCCAAAAACCTTCCTGGTAAGTAGCTCCCATACTTCATATTTCTGATTCCACGTGTTCATCGTGCATCATCTACTCATGCTTGAAAATGATATCGACTGAACCAAATTGAACTTATACTTGGGAACTTTTTTTCCCCTTTTTTTGGTGTCGAAGGATGCAACTTAATGAGATTAGCATAGCTGCTCTCTTTGTTCTCGTGTCTGTACAATGTGCTTCCTCTCATTACTTTCGAATCTCAATCTGTAGGTTTAGGATTATTGAATTGTGGTTAGGTCATCGTACTTTGTTTTGTTTCAGGTGCAACGAAAGATGGAAGCAGCATCCATTTCTTCCATAAAACAACGAAAGCATATGCTACTGGTCAGAGGAAGCGCCGCAAGGTTGATAGTCAGCGTAGCGTGGCTTCAGAGGATGTCCGCTGGCACAAAACGGGTAAGACCAAGGCTATAATAGAAAATGGAGTTAAGGGCTGGAAGAAAATCATGGTCCTCTACAAAAGCTCAAAGAAAGGTACCAAACCAGAAAAGGTTAACTGGGTGATGCATCAGTATCACCTGGGAGCTGAAGAGGATGAGAGAGAAGGCGAATATGTGGTGTCAAAGATATTCTACCAGCAGCATAAGCAGTCAGAAAGGAATGACAACAACGTGGTCGCTGAAGATTCTGATGTCAATGCACTTCGAACTAGCCCCAGGACCCCCGTATCCAATCCTCCAATTCCACCCAGACCAGGGAAATCTGTTTGTTTTGAGGATGTTCCTGATGAAGCTATGCTTCGCTCATCTGTCAAGGTAGGTGGTCTGTGATTTGTATACCTCATTAGTTAAAAAGCTAAACTGCCATAAGTAGAAAAGAGAAAATGGAATTTTGAAATCGTTCTGTCTTCAGAACTTGACATTTACGCTCGGTATCCCATAGATGAAACTTTAGAATTTTTGCTTTGATTCCGAAAATCCTTTAATGTGTTCGATTCTTACTGCAATCTATTTTGTGGAATAGGAAGCGGAGCTTGGCCAGGAAGCATATCATGTCCCTCAACCTGATACTCCGTTTGAAGATAATATTGGGCAGCCTACCTGGCTTGCAGGCGAATCTCAGGCTGACTATTTGGATAGCTTGGATGAAACCTTGTTATGCAAGGAGAATTTTGATTATTCCACTCTTCTAAATGGTTCAGCACCGAATCCCATATCTAACACTGACTTGAGTAACAATAGCACATCATGTGGAATTCGTGACCTTGAGGACATTGAACTTGATTCTCCTCCAGATTTCCGGCTAGCTGTAAGCTTCCTGCTTACCCTTTCTTCCTCTGCTTAGTCTCAAAGAAATACTGTACTAAAATTCACATTCATAATGCAGGATTTGCAGTTTTCTTCCCAAGACAGTTTACTTAATTGGCTAGACAGGCTAAGCTGACGGTGAAGGAGCTTCCGGGACTGACATTGAATTCCCAATTTCGTGCAATCGTAGAATCCATTCGAATGGCCTCTTTTTCACCATGCTCTTCAAGGGCAACGGGGCAACTTCAGCGCTTTAGGATACGCATGGAGTTTCCCCTTGCCCTCTGCAACTTCTCCGAGCGTATGAAGTGCGTAGGCATGTAGCCACGGAGTTATAGATTCCTATCACTCAGCTGCCGACTACATAGATTAGTATTCAGAACTCAGAATGTTCAACCGAAAATTAGCAAGGATGATTTTATGTTCCGCCCTTGGCCTTGGCTTCTCCTATGTGCCAAATACGGGTGATCGTTGTACTTTTAGTATTGGCGTTGTGTGCTTGTGAACAAGTGAGACTGTTTTTGCAACCAGTGTATGGCAGGTCAAGGCAACTCGTGGGATGCTCATACATTGTTGGCAATAGCAGTCGTGCCATTCTACATTTGTTGTTGCATTGTGTAATTTGGAACTTATGCTTCTTGACAATGCTTGCTGTATAATCAATGGTTTGTTTTATTATCTATTTATTTTTTTAGAAAACTTCATTTTAATCCTTAAAAAAGATAAGTTTTAGAATATAACCTTGTGTAAGATTAAAATCTAATTTTAGTCGCTAGTACATTTAATCATATCATTTGTTAGTTATATTTTGATGTTTTATTTTTATTTTTATTTTTATTTTTATTTTTATTTTTATTTTAATGTATTTAAATTTAATTTTTATTTCATTCATCATAATATATTTTAATGTCCACAATTAGGCAACTAATTTTTTTATAATATATATTTCGATAACAATTTTGTATGTTCTTCATTTAGGTACATTAATACATTTGAATATTTCGGTATATCATCGGTACAAATATATAGGTACATTGATTCAATATATTGCATTTCGTTACGTACATTTATATACACATATTTGAGTATTGACTTTTAGGTACATTAATTCAATATATTATATTTCGGTATTGACATTAGGTACGTGTAATTCGGTACATACATTTCGATATTGACATTGACATTTAGGTATGTACATTTTTGGTACATACATTTTGGTAGTGACATTTAGGTATATTAATTCAATATAATACATTTCGGTACATACATTTAAGTTCATTATAATATATTTCGGTACAATCATGTAGGTACAAATATTTTGATACAAAAAAGTTAATTTTATATATTTCGGCACAGTCATTTCTGTACACTTTTGTATTTATATATTTTTGTATCACAAATTTCTTTTAATATTTTCTCATTTACGTTCATTTATAATTAAAAAAAAAACTAAATATGTGCATATTAATAAAATTAAAATTTAATGTGGAGTGATTAAATAAAAATACACATTAAATAACAAAAATTGAATGTAAATTTTGATAAAAGTACATTCAAAGGATTAAATTGAATATGTAATCTAGCACAATTTTTTTTTTAAATTTTAATCTTTTGCAAAGACTAATGTTCAAAAACCGTTATTTTTATTAGCAACTAACAATTATATCGGTCAACAAAGTGAAGGTTGTGTGACGGTAGCTTAAATGGTCATGTGCTCGTTGTTTTCTTCATTTCTCATCATAAAAAATGTTATATTAATTAGATACTATATATTAGCCCAAGTCGATATTAGTACAAGCAATGCCGGCCCTCAGGGTGTGCAAGTGGTACCACCGCGCATGCCCCCCAAATTCGGAAGGCCCTGATTTACGATTTTACTTTACCTATATATTTCATATATAAAATTAAACGTGCAATGATATACTAAATTGTTCTCTCAGTGCAATTATCTTGAGCGTATTATCTTTGATCTAGAAACTCGGTTTGAGTCTTCCTAGTGGTGGCTTTTTTGTGTGTTTTATTTTTAATTATTTTGGTATCTAAAAGCATGGTTTAGTGTTTTATTTTATTTTATTTATTTATTGGTATTTAAAAGCATGGTTTTTTTTTTTTGGAAAAAAAAAAGAATGGTGATTTGAACCCAAAAACTTAGGGGAGGCAAATAGGCACCTAGCTACCACACCAAGAATTTTTTTTTTCTTTTATATTATCATTTTTTATGATTAAAAATGTAAAAAATAAACATAGCAACTATAATGTTAGAAAACATAGCAACGAAAACTCTATACAATTTAAGGGCCTCTGTTAAAGTCTCTCACATGATCCCCAAAATCTCAAGATCGACCCTGAGTACAAGTAATTTGATGCTAAATTTTAAATTACAAGAGTAATAACAGAGACACCAAGGTGATAACGTCTCAAAAAGCTAAAATTATCAAGTGTTGCCATGAAAAATATTAAAACACGTGATGAAGTTAGTTTAGTTCATAAATTTTTCCCACAAATTACACCTCCAATTAAAAAATCAATATTATTTCTTATTTACGAAAATAAACCCGGCAAAGAGACCCAATTTAGTCAAACGGGCCCAATTTCCAAACCCAAAACCTAAAACCCTGAAAAATCTCAGTCGCCATTGAAGTGGGGAAGGAAGAAGGGAATGAGGAGGGCAAAGCACTCGATTCGCGATTGAGGCCCGTCGCCGTTCGATTGAAGCCAGCCATCAATGTTCGCTGCGAGGAAGCTCAACAGCCACAGCTTCAAGTCCGCCTCTTCTCTCCTCCAGTTAAATTCCTCCAAGTACTCTCTCTCTCTCTCTCTCTCTCTTCCCTAATTACCCTCTGTTTGGTTGCTGAGAAAGTGAATGAATAGTTGCGTGCGGTTTAGTCAACGTCTATGCTGCGAATTTATGCTTTTTTTCTTTTCATTAGTGACATTTTCTCAGCAACCAAACAGAATTTCTACCTCCGCATCATTTATCTGGTTTGACCCATCTACTCAATGTGGTTTTCATTTGGAAAGAACAAGTCTTTTTTAGTTGGGCGATATCGTATTTGTTATAATATCGAAAATTTGAATGCTTTGTTTTAGTGCTTACCACAATCATTCATAGAGATGGATTTATTTCTCGGAGAATTCTCAGCATTCGATCCGAATAAGTGAGTTTAGTTTGGTTTATCTTTTGAATTTGTTGCAGAAATGCCTTGTTAAGAGATGTCTCGGCGAAGGTTTTATCAAGCAATGTAGTTCAGCCAAGTAAACCGAGTGACGATTGTTTCTCTTCTTCATCGAGACCGGCCAATCCCTTCGATGGGTGGTCGAGGTCAATGTCGACATCTAGAGGGAGTAGTAGCATGAGGAGCAAAGTCGCTAAGCGGATGCAAAAGGAGTCTGGCAAGACTCTAAGAGAGGTTCGCAGAGCGAAAAAGCTTCAAAAGAAGCTGATGACCGAAAATGAGAGGCTCATCTACAACCTCAAAAGAGTATGTTTCAACTTCTGCTTTGCAGCTACTAGCTTCTTAATGATACCTGGTTTCCGACTTTTATCTGCGCAGCTTTGCATGGTCACGCCAATTGGTCTAAAGTATTACTAATAGAAAAATGCAAGTAGGCGTGTGACTGACTGGTTCTCGGGTGGTTTCTTTTTTTTCCATAGATATAAAAAAAGCTCTTCATAAGCTTAATGAAAACAATGACGTCTTGCCAAGTATTTCAAACTTTAATAGCCGATAACTGTTTTGAAAACTTGAGGATTACTTCCACAATTTTGTTTCTTTAAGTAGTATTGAAGTTTTCCCTCCTGTATTCCTGGCCGACAATGTCTTCTTTTTGACGTATTAAATTCAACCATTTGGACCATATGACTTGTTCAGGCCAAGAGGAAAGTAGCATTACTACTACAAAAGCTGAAAAAGTACGAGCTTCCAGATCTGCCGGCACCCCGTCATGATCCTGAGCTATTAACCCTCGAGCAGCTTCAGGCATTGAAGAAGATTGGCTTCAAAAATAAAAATTATGTTCCTGTTGGTGTTCGTGGGGTCTTTGGAGGAGTTGTCCAGAATATGCATCTACACTGGAAGTTTCACGAGACTGTACAAGTTTGCTGTGATAACTTCCCCAAAGAAAAGATCAAGGAAATGGCCTCTATGATTGCGAGACTGAGTGGTGGTATAGTGGTAAACGTACACAATACTAAAACAATCATCATGTTTCGCGGAAGAAATTATCGGCAGCCCAAAAATTTAATACCTTTCAATACCCTTACAAAAAGGAAGGTGAGTAAACACAAGTGTGTCCCATTCTAATGTTCGATTGTTTTGGCTTGCATTGATCAAGAACATTTTGCAACGGATTATTAACTTCTGCATCTTTACATGCAGGCATTATTCAAGGCAAGATTTGAACAAGCCCTCGAATCTCAGAAGCTAAACATAAAGAAGATAGAACAGCAGCTCCGCCGAAGTGGTATTAATCCTGAGGATCCAGTTGCCATTGCAAGCATCCAGAGAGTAGCTTCCTCATTCTTTAATGCAATTGATCAGAAGGACGGAAGTCCTTATGTCTTCCAAGGGGACAAACCGTCTGTAGCAGAGCCTGATAATAAATTTAAACATCCAGAGCCTCCTGATGAGGAAGAGGAGGAGGAGTTGGACAAATTCATAGCTGAAATTGAGGATGCAGCGGAACGAGAGTGGGCTGCGGAGGAAGCAGCTGAGAAAGAGGAGTTCACCAGAATGAGGTATTGGAACAGAGAAGAGTATGGTGGGAGATACAGAAGATCTGAAGAACCTGAAAATGACGATTCTGATGATGAGATCCGAAGGGCAAGGGATTGGAGGCATACACATGGCAAGCAGAGGCCTAATGGTGATTACGAAGATGACGATGAGGAATGGAGTTCTAATAATGTTGTGGGCTCTAGTGTTCTCAACAGTGATGCTGATGAGTCTGATGGAACAACTGAGAAGTTCAGGATATCTCCAAGAGACTGGGGGAGGCAGGATAAGTTTGTCAGGGCCAGGAATGATGAACGCTTTTATAGAAATCCTGAAGCTAACAACAGAAATGCTAATAACAGAAAGATTATGGCGGACGATGGCACTGAATCAGAAAATGTGCTCAGCGATCTTGATACTGCAATGTGGAAATTCAATTCTGAGGAAGAGCATGACTTAACAGCATCAAGAGCTGCGAACTATAATTTCCGAAGTAGCAGTGATGAAGAAGAGGACTTAATGTACACGAAGGGAGGAAAGGAGCGGGTAAATGATTCCGAAAGCAACACTGGCTATTCCAACAAAGCTCGTGGCAAGTTTAAGGCACCAACAGTTGCAGAGGGGAAACATGATAGGAGGATTGGCAGGGGTAACAGTGAATATTTCAAAAGAAATGCTGATGTTAGCACAAGAAGAAAGCCGGTTGAGGAGGATGTCAAGTCCAAGGATATCTCCGGCGATTCTGAAAACGAAATATGGGAATTAAACGCTGCCAGCGACTCTGGAGCATCAACGACAGGGAAAATCGATTACAACAGCAGCGACGAAGAGGATTATCAAGTAAGGAGGGAAGAGAAGAAAGGAAATGGCATTAAAAGCACAAGAACAAGAAAAGACTTGGATGAGGATTGGGACAGTGATTAGGGCTTTGCATATGAAGCCCAAAAATATATAATGGCCCAGCCTGTTATTGTAAGAAGCCCATTGGAATGTGGCTGTAGGACCCAAACCATGTATTATGTCTACAATTTTATTTTTTAGTTATTTAATAAAAATTTAAATTCAAAAAAATATATATATATTATAAATGTTTCTCATTAGGCCCGGTGGTGGATGTTCACGAAAGTCCACGACATGAGAGATTTTATCATGCAACCAAAGATTCTATCTCTAATCGAAAAGTTATTTGCATATAATTTCCATCAACTTTGTTATCAAGGTTTAGTGATCCATGCACACGAAGTTCCATAACACCAAATGTATTGATGCTTCCATGACAACATTTTATTACATCTTCTCTTTCAACCGGGAATGCATATTTTCTCTTTATTTCCGTTAGCAAGTTATTAGATGATAGTATCGTGTCTAGTTGCAACGATCTTAAATTAGATGATTTCGTTTAATCTATTTCTGTCATCTCACAAGCAAAGGTCTACATCTCCAACACATAAAAACGAAAGAATTCTTTCCAAAAGAAAATGGAGAAATTTTTCAGTATGCCAAAAAACACGGTCCAGTATATTAGAGCAAGTCCACCGGAGGTGGAATAGCCCAGCACCCAGTAAAAAAACCAGGCTCTGTCAATCCACTCCAGCCCGTGGAATAGACTAGCACCCAGTCCAAGCCAGTCCACAAGCCGGCCTAAAATTGACAGAGGAAGGAGACGGCTCATTTGACGCCATGCTAACGTCATGGCTACCGTCTCTCTCATCTGGAACCTCATCCCGATCCCTGGAACCCATCCCGACGGAGCAAGCGGGCTTGGAGGTGAGGGGGGAGGTTGAGGTTGTTGAGCTTGATCTTGCAGAAGCATGGGGATGAGGAAGGGTGAACGACGGAGCGAGCGGGCTTGGAGGCGACGGGGATCTTGAGAGCGAGATTGCCCACTGTGACTCGCACAAATGGGCATGGATCCATTTTTCACCAGAAAAATAAAATCAAAGGGGGAAATGTTATGTGCCTATGCCTCTCTCCCTCTCTCAGTTGAGTGTTAGGGCAAATGGTGTTCCTGCTGCCATTGATTTCTGGCAAATGGGAAGAAGAAGAAGACGACTAGAGTCAAAGAGAAAAAGGAGTCAAAGAGAGAAAAAGTCAGAAATTAAAAAGCAAAATTATTATTTTATAATAAAAATTAATAATATTTTAATAAAATTGACTAGCCTATTTTTTGTTAGGGATGGAGATGCTTTGGTCTATTACTGTTCATTGGGATCTATTACTGTTCACTTGAGTAGATAAATAGGCTGGGTGCTGGCGTAAAGTCTTTAGGGGTGAACTTGCTCTCAAGTGTTATAATTCAAATTGTTAGAAATTTTTTTCCTAACTGAATGCATAGATTGTTAGAAGGAGTTCTATTATGCATATACCTACAGTATACCACCTAAATATCTTATTCCCTCTGTGAGGGAGAAAGAAAATTAAGGAACCCGGTAATATTGGCAAAACTACAACGAGTGTTAACCAAGGAAAATTATTCATGGTAAAAACATGATAAACTTGGACCAGAAAACCCGTGCTCAAAATAAATAATTTTTGAGCACTGGTTTTTGTCAGTAAAGGTAAAAAAATCAAACGTATTCAAGTAGGGTTTTTTGCAACGTATTAATAAGTCATACCCAATACTTATATTATAATACTTGATATATCAGACCGCTCTAAAAAATATCTCAAAAAATTGATGTGTTTCATAAAAATAAAATTGTTGACTTGCCCAAGTGACCAAGTCGAGTCAATGTGGAGTCTGCTTGCACACCAAGTAAACTCATGATCCACCCCACCAATGTGGTCCAACTATTGATAAGAAGGTAATTTGGAAGATTGACTGAAAGTCAAGGACATTTGTACATAAGTATTTGGAACTAGTTTATACTTCTCAACTGTCTATCTCTGTCCATGTTAGAAGGGTTGTGTTTAGTTTTTGAATTTTATTTTATTTTATTTTTTTGGTTCAACAAATACAACCTATATTTTCCAAAAACAAAAAGTCTTTGCCATTCTGATATTGGCAAATTAAGATTAATTTTTGCTACAAGCGATACTGTAGAGGAAAAAAGAGATGGGCTTAGAATTAAAAAAAATAAAACACGACTAAATTTATTTTGCATAGAAACTTATGGGTAGCAAAGGGGTGAGATATGTTAAATTCTGGACTAAGCTAAGCTTTCATACTATATGCTATTTTTAGGAGAAAAACAACGTTTGAGATGAGCTATAGCCCATGCAGTCCAAAGCATGGATCCGTTTTCGTGGGAAATCGAACATAATATCTTGCGTGTAGAGATAAATCAAATTCCGTACTGTAAAATGAATTATAAATATATACACAGTGGACCAAAATAGCAGAACTTTCTGGGAAATTCCCCCAAATGAAGCTACCACTGCAATGTGTTCAACTACCATGTGCTCCAATTACCTAACAGAGATTGTAGGTTTGGGTATTTTGTTGCCCATGCTTGCCTGGGAAGGTAATTTGTGTGGATAATACTTTATAGTATGTGGATAAGACCTTTGATTTTTTTTTTTAATATAAATAAGAGAAGTCAAGTGAATGAGTAGATTTATTCTCAGCCACCATACATGTTCTGGGAAACCATTAGAGTTGGATATGAATTGCTTGACCAAGGAAGTGAGTCGGTAGCCTCTCTTTTCACAACGAATACAACTTAAGCGTAAGTATCGGTATCCGGTAGAAATATTGATATGTAAATTTGTAGAAATATTAATTAATGTATCGATATTGTCTGCTTGCGATGGAAATGATGAAAATTTGTTCAAAAACGTGGAAATTTAAAATGAAACTTTAAACAATATTATATGGCAGTTTTTCTATATTAAAAGCGATGTGTCGAAAATAAGGACGAAAACTATCAATTTTAACTGAAATTTAAAAGTTTCTCATATATTGAATGAAGTTTAGATTTCACACCACTTATCCTTTTTTTTCCGATATTTACAAAAATATCGATTGCATCGAAAAAATTTCAAAGAGTAATCGAAGATATATTGACCTCATTCTCTTCTCTCTTTTTCATCTCTTTGTATATTGCCGATAACATGTAAGAATCTCACGTCATATGGGGATTAAAATTTCGACCTGTAATTTCATCAGCATCTGTTCCCATGATTCCATGAAAGTTGTTGTGTTAGCCCATGAAAGTTGTTTGATCTATACAAAGGATCCACTTCATAACATTCTAAACCCAACTCTAAACTACAAGGGAAATTTTGACCTCGGTTGTAAGGGGCGAATATACTGTCATGACCAACTGTCATAATTCACGCCGGCCTCATCAAAATCTCTTAACGCAACACAATGGAATAACAAAAAATTGACTCATTCAGCAGTCAGCAGCAGCACATGACAACAGATAAGCAAAATATGAGTCAAAGCACATAACAAAACAGAGTGTTTTGCTTAAGTTGCGGGATGCCCTGAACAAACCAACCTCCACGTCAAATTTACAAGTCATCAACCAAGTAAACCACACTTTCTAGATTTTAAGAGCACCCGAAAACGTTCATAGTAGTGCACCTAAATGAAACAGCTTCGAAAAGAAACGAAGAGACAAAACGAAGGTGAACCAGAAAGGTAAACCTGCGCAGTAATCGTATGTAGACAATCGAAAATCGAAGAGAAATCAGATGACGAAATATAATTTACTCTAAGAAATAACAATTCCCATCAAAGAAAATCCTGGGAAATGTCAGTTGCACTCTCATGCATTTGGGACTAAGCTATATCAACAAGTGGTGGGTACATTCGAAAGCTTCCGCTCATAGAAAAATCCTCACTCGAAAATTGATACGCCATCTACGAGGGAAGAAGCCTAAGAAAAAGGAAATGTACATAATCTCCCGATAATTTGCAGGACGCCATCCCTGTTCTTCCCAGTTGCTCTACGAGAATGACCTAGAATCTTTCGGAAAAAAGGTGTATTTGTATCGCTGCCACACCGTAGCCATCAATTTTCCAGTAGACTACTATCTGGTCATACTCACAAGAGTTTAATCAACAATTTGCCTGTCCAACCGATTGAATAGGCACCTTCGTCTTCAAGACTTAGCCATTTTCCCTCTTGCAGTTTCCGGGCAACAGGTATTTGTACTTCTGAGCATTGTTCAACAAATATGCAGGGAGATGAACTGCTGAATGAGATCTAGGAATAGGTCCCATCTTTCCGATAATCTCCTTAAATGTGTACTCCTCGGGAAGCATGTCGAATAGATCAGCCCCTTTACATATTACATCTTGGATCCTTTGTGGGTTCAGATAATGAGAGAACCTCACCCGATCATTGTGGCTGTAAGCTTTCATCTTGAATATGAACTCGCTGATATGGCGGAAACAAAAGCTGCAATGCCAACCTGCGTCTGGCAAAAGGTAGTCGCTCTGTCTGAAATGTGCATAGGTAGTATTACCAGTCTGGTACCTGTGAACGGATGCTCTCCAGCTCTTGTCATCTACATAATATTCAAAAGAGTACAAGTAATTCCTCAGCCCAAGATGAACAACAGGCGGGGTGCCATCACACCACCTCAAGAGATCAATTGTGTGGGCACTAGGAATCTCATCAACATCGGACATGATCAGCAGGTCATCATCTTCTATACCGGCAACTCTAAGAATCTGGTCAAGTGCCACTCTCTGATACGCCTCCTCATAAAATGGGTTTTCACCTTTCTGAAATCTTCCTCCTGTTGTAACATATGTAAGCCGGTTTTCAACAAACTTAAACTTGTCCCGGTTTTTTCCAAAAATCAATGGCTTTGGCAAGCCAGTAAACGTTGAGTTTGATTCAAGGAGAACAAACTGTGTCACAAAAGGATACAATTCATTCCATCGGATTGTAAGCATGTCTACTTCGTTGCTGAAAAGAACCGCATCGTAGACTCGTCTAGGTGATTCACGAATCTTCCATCTGTGAAGCCTGCAAAGAGTTTCCATTGACACATTCTGATTATAGTAGTGTGGAATATCAATGAAGGGCTTCGGAGGTTTTTCCCAAAGAGGTCTTAGGAAATACGAGATCTTCTGCCCATGTAAATATATCCCAAATATGCCTAATGGAACAACCGCAAACAGGAAAATGTAAATCTTCAAATCCAAGCCCCGCAAAATGCATCGCAGTCTAGACATGCTCAACGCTGCTTGTGATCCCTGCTGTGCACGAAACCGAAAAACTTTCTAAGATACCCGGATTCCATATACAAAAAAAAATCTAGTAACTCTGTGGACGCAGTAAAGCAATTCTAAAAACAACCATAAACATCAAGTGAATATCTAAACATTTTAAGTAATCCCATTACACAATTAAACAATCCCCATAACCGCAACTGGAAATTAAAGGCCTCCGATACAAATTCCACAGCTTTAATTTCAACGCCGCAAAACAATTATAAACTAAATGAATGCATTAATCAAAATATTCGTAGTTTTATTACTAATTGAAAATTAAAAGATACAAAATACAATCCCCGTAACATGAAATTGAAAACCCACCACAGCCATTACCAAATACAATCAAAAATCCAAACTTTAACTACAAACAGAGAAAATGGCGAATTTCTAGATACCCAAAATTCAATTCGAGATTAAAAAAATGAAAAAAAATAAAATACCTCGCCACAAACGCCGTCGCAGACATCGTCAGTCTTCTTCGAACTGTAATACCCATCAGCCATGGTGAAAATTGAAGGAAAAAAGGAAATGCCCAATAAGCCCCACGCTCAAGTAGCTTCGACCGTCTCTTCACAAACTCTGCAGCATCAGATCCTCGCGACCCAAATCGAACCCAGACGGCCAAATTTTTTTGGGGAAAATTCGGCAACAGGGAAAGAGAAGGCGACAATATTTAATAGAACCCCTCTCTCCCTCCTCTCGTTCTCTCCTTCTCTCTCTTTCTCTCTCTCTCTCTCTCTCTCTCGTCCTCTGAAAATCTGTAACGCCAATTATAGCCGTTTGGTGGTTTTTTTGCTCTATCGCCAGATACACCCTCCCTCCTATTCCAAAAAACTGGTAGTGACAGAGATATAGAACTAAATAAAAATATATAAAATCTCACCTTAATTTAACCAGAAATTTTTTTAAAAAAATGTAATTTCCACAAATCATGGGTTGGGGTAGGTTGTTGCGGCCCACAGGGTACGCCATCCCGCGGTCTTTTGAATGTGTTAACTTAGGCCATTTCCAATCGATCTGGCCAAAAAATCATAGAGTTAAAAATAATTCGTTTTGACATGAAAATCATCTTTAACTAAGGGCTTGGCCAAAGAGTTCGTGGTCCACACCCGGTTAAAAATGGGAGAACCGTCCTATAACCCAGCCCTCCAGCGCCAGAATGTCAAGCTTGATATTTTGTCAGCCCTCCAATTCAGCCCATTTGAATGCCAACGACTACCTGGCGTCAGCATGATGCCAGCTAGCTAACGTCATGTTGCCGTTAGGTTACCGCTGGAATTTTATTTTATTTTTTTTATGAATTTTTTCCTATAAATACCTAAGTCATTCATACACCATTTGTAACATATTTTTCACCATTTCATACTATCTTACCTCATTTTATTTCAATTCTTCATATTCTATTCTCTTATCTCTTCCAATAATCTTTCCTTTAATTTTTTTCAATAATTTTCAAATGATCACATATGCAATGAAAGGAAGGGCTTGGACTCGAATAGAAGATGAAGCTCTTTGCAGGGCTTATAGATGGGTATCAGAAGATAGTGTCAACCGTAGTTCTCAAACAAGTTAAGGTGTTTGGAGGTGTGTGAATTTTACCTCAATATCTAGCAAATTTATTAACATTGGAAGCTGAAGATAAGAAGTGACAAATAAATAAGAATTTTATCTAAAATTTGCACAACCAATTATATATCGACACGTAGCACTCGAAATCCTATCCAAATTTTTTTTAAGATTACACAAAGATAAGAAATCTAGAGAGTTACTCACTTTAGCGACATGTATCACTCAAAATCATATCCGAAAAATTATTGAGATTACATAAAAATAAGAAATCTGGAGAGTTACTCATGTTAGCGACACGTGTCACTCGAAATCCTATAAAAAAAATTATTGACATTATATAAAGATAAGAAATTTGAAGGCTTATTCATTTGGCAACAAGTGACCTTCAAAATATGTCTGAAAACCTTATTTTAATATGGTAGTTTAATTTAAGTAACCATATTAATTCAATTAAAATAATAAATTATGTTTGCCCTATGAACCTTTGGCCATCTCGGTTGGAGATGGTTCTTTGTCAAAGAGCTATGTTTGGCCTATGACCCTTTGACCCCCTCGGTTGGAGATAATATAAAATATTGTCTGGCACTGTCATTAAAATATAATTTCTTGCACGGCTATAAAGCTAAAGGGAGCATTTTGGTCATCCTTCGATTGGAATGGCCTTTGGTCATGGTTATGCATCATAGATTTAAAGTTCGTTAGAATTAGTTTTTGAAATGATTGAAAACGTTTTTAGTAAAAATATTTTTAAAATTAATTTTTAATAAAAATTCAAGTAAATTTTGAAAAAAATAATAATAATTTAAGTGATTCCTGCATATCTGATGCTTCTTCTAAAAGACACTTATAATGCTTTTAGAACCCATAATCAATTTCATTAAAAACGTTTTTCAGTCATTTGAAAGCACTTCTAGACTAGCTCTTAAACTAGAATGCAAAAAGAAAATCACACTTATAAATTCAATCTATTTTGTTTATATTTATTTCTCATAAAAATTTTAAGTAGTTTTTAATAAAAAAAATTATCTATTTTCAATTAGAGAGTTTCATTTTTACAAGATTCTCCTTAGCATTTATCTTGATAAGGGTATGCTCCATAATATTATCCTTTGTTATTGAACGGCGGATGATTACGGAAAATATTACAGGAGCCATCGTTTTGTTAATGTTAATACGATGTGTTTCCAAATTTGGCCTTGGCTTCTCAGCGACTTCAATAGCTGTTGCTGGTGGGTTTTTATGGGTTTCCAAGCGGAGGGGAGGGTAGATTGGTGATTTGACATTGCCTTGTCATCGTACGTGGTTTTTTGGTGGAGAACGTCTGTTAATTTGCCCTTTCTGTTCCCTTTTTTTTTTCCTAAAAAATAAAATAAAATAAAACCCAAAAACTAAGATTCGAAAAGCCAAAATATTTTTTTATTCATAATACTTTTTTCTTGTAAAGAAAAATAATTGTTTTATATTTTTCGTAAATAAACCTAAGGAGGGGACATTCGAACTCGAAATCGATAGGTATGTGATTTATACGAAATGGTCTTTTTAAACCTTACATCGATGATTTGTAATAAAACTTATGCTTAATAGTAATATTAATATTGTACAGGAGGTGCATTCCTTAAAATTTTAAAAATATCAGAATAAATATGTCCGCTTGTGGATAATCGTCAAACACAATAATAATTAAGAATTGACTAAAAAATACATCAATTCATCACAGATAATGAATGTTTGTCCATTCTATTTTAAAATTCAATGATAGATATTAATTTAAACTTGAACCATCCAAAATTTGTGATGACGAATGAAGATAACTTCATGCTCACCATTGAAAAAGAAAATGAAATTAACAATAGAAAAGCTTCGTGGGGATTCATGTATGTTACGAGGATCATAGAAAAATAGAAATATTCTCATAATTTTCTTCAAGTAAATATATTGCGTCACTATGTGTTGCAAGTCTTGTAAATAGGCATTTTTGGAGATAATTGTTAGTGTGCTTAGAACACGGAGCAACACATTGTATGTCAGTATAAAAGTGGAGGAAATTTTTTTCCCAATTCTTTCAATTTATTTAATGACATACGATATATTGCCTCGCGTTCTAAACACACTAAAAGATCTCTTCGTTTTTCTACGACTTGGTACACACAAATTTGTGAAGTTTTGGACCAATATTTTTTATAGCTAAGTTCACATGCGATGGGAATCCCACTCCTCTTTGGCTCTTTGTTTATATATTGCCATAAGTTCACAATCAGAGAGATTTTATTTGATTTGCATATATTGCCATAAGTTCACAATCAGAAAATTTTATTTGATTGCGAAATACAAGTTATGTGGTACATTATTCTATTGTAAAATGCTAACGATATAATTGATATGTCACACTTTTAAAACATAATATATAATTTAAGTGGAATAATAACGTCAAGTTTCCAACACGAGTAGAACAAAAAAAAAAATGAAAACAGATGCTCAGTTTTTTATTTTATTTTTAATATTGTGTTATGTGTGCGTTGGCTTGATTGGGTGATGTAGAATACGAATCCATGCTTTACCTTGAACACAACTTAGCTGCTGCAAATTCAGCAGTAGCTCCTGTTTTTACTCATTACAGATGGACACATGTCTAATTTATGTTTACAATTTAAATTATTTGAATATGTGTTTATTTGTGATTGGGTAGAAGTAGGAGATGATGCTAAATTTGAAGCAGCCAAATAATGTTCCTTTACTTGTTGAGTAATTTTTATAAGTAATAACACTTACATTTGCGAATTTAACAAGTTAAATCAAGGTAGATATTGTGACATCTCACATCGTCTAGGGGAGTGATCCTTAAATGTATATTCTCATCCCTACCTAGCACGAGGCTTTTTGGGAGCTCACTGGCTTCGGGTTCCGTTGGAACTCCGAAGTTAAGCGAGTAGCGCGCTAGAGCAATCCCATGATGGGTGACCCATTGGAAAGTTCTCGTGTGAGTTCCCAGAAACAAAACCGTGAGGGCGTGGTCGAGCCCCAAAGCGGACAATATTGTGCTACGGTGGTGGAGCAGGCCCAAGAAGTGATCTGTCCCGGGCGGGGATGTGACAGATATTCTAAAGTTGTAGTTTTCAAATATTTCATGCTTACGTCGTGTCAATCTATTGACTCTTGAAAGTGACGATGAGGTGGATTGTATATGCTTACTCCAATATCTAGCAAATTTATTAACATTGGAAGCTGACGATGAGGTGGATTGTCAAATAAATAAAAATCCTATCTAAAATTTGCACAACCAATTATATATCGACACGTGACACTTGAAATCCTATCCAAAAAATTATTAAAATTACACAAAGATAAGAAATCTAGAAAGTTACTCACTTTAGCGACATGTGTCACTCGAAATCATATCCGAAAAATTATTGAGATTACATAAAGATAAGAAATCTGGAGAGTTACTCACGTTAGAGACACGTGTCACTCGAAATCCTATCAATTTTTTTTTTTTTTTGAGATTATATAAAGACAAGAAATTTGGAGGCTTATTCATTTGGCAACAAGTGACACTCAAAATATGTCTGAAAAATCTTATTTTAATATGGTAGTTTAATTTAAGTAACCATATTAATTCAATTAAAATAATAAATTATATTTGGCCTATGACTCTTTGGCCCCCTCGTTGAAGATGATATAAAATATGGTATGACATTTGTCATTAAAATATAATTTATTGTAAGGCTATAGGCCTAAAGGGAACATTTTGGCCATCCTTCGATTGGAATGGCCTTATGTCATGGTTATGCATCTAGATTTAGAGTTCGTTAGAATTAGTTTTTGAAATGATTTAAAACGTTTTTAGTAAATATATTTTTAAAATTAATTTTTAATAAAAATTCAAGTAAATTTTGAAAAAAAAATTACTTTAAGTGCTTCCTGCATATCTGGTGCTTGTTCTAAAAGACACTTATAGTGCTTTTAGAACCCATAATCAATTTCATCAAAAACGTTTTTCAATCATTTGAAAGCACTTCCAAACTAGCCCTTAAACTAGAATGCAAAAAGAAAATCACACTTATAAATTCAATCTATTTTGTTTATGTTTGTACCATACTTGACCAATCCCGAAACTACTGAGCACCGGTCAACATTATACCGTCAAGGATCCACAAGAATCTCCCTCCAACCAGGAGGCCAATCATAGCGCGACACGTGTCG